>PVLD010000464.1:0-283426 GCA_004027595.1 Dinomys branickii | reverse complement strand
CCCCGGCTCCCAGCGTCTGGGACTTTCCCACGTCTCGCCCCGGCAGCCTGGTCCGCCCTACCACATCTCCCCCGGCATCTCAGAGAAATACGCCCAGTTTAAACTTCCCAGCCGAGGTCCCGGCATTCACGCTCGCCAAGTCTGTCTCGAGCTGGTGGTGTTTATTAAGGAGGTTCGCTCCCTTGCTGCTCACCTGGTCACCATCTTCCCCGGATCTCCCTCTAGTTTCCTTATAACCCTTTCCAGGTTCTCAATTAGCACCGTTGCTTCATTAAAAAAAAAAATCCACAGAGCTCTTTCAGATCTAAAGCTGTAATATGTGAACTGAGAAAGCTTTATTGCTTCTACACTGTTTTCCTATACATTTTTTTTTCAACTGAAGGGATTACTCGACCTAGTCCACATCCCTGGTAACACCATCTTGAAGCAAAATGTCAGACAAGGTCTCCTGGCAACTAGTGGCCACCACCCTTTTGTCCAGCAAAGCGGGCTACTGCTGCACCAGATGGAGCCCCGTGCACGCGGGCGGGCAGCCTGGCAGCATCGCCCGCTCATGCTGATTATCCCAGTCCAGCGCTTCCCTTCCGAGGAAGTGGGAGGAGAGAAGCTGATGCCAAGCTCTTGCACAAGGTCAGATGTTTCTGGTGGAAGGGAACCAGGGTTAAATTAGCAGTCAGGATGAGGTGGGAAGCTGGGTGGAGAAGCACAGGCTGGGAAGGAAAAGTCTGAAAGCTCAAATGGAGACAGCAGTAAAAAGTAATTACTAACACATTTCCCAACTTGGAAAGCCAGCCACAGCCCACACCAGGGCCAAACTTGGAGCTCTGCTATTCCAGGGAGGTTGGAGCAGGCTCATGGACAGGAAAGGACTGTGGGAGCGACTGCCTCTCCCTGGCTTAGGAACTGTGCGCTCTGAACAGTGAAATGCACCCTAAAGAGACAGGAAAGGGCGGGTCTGCCTAAATTCTCCGCAGAGATGAAGGTCTTATCTGTCTACAATAAGTTCGTCCATTTAGGGCTGCTCAGTGGCAAAAACAAAACAAAAAACCAACATCAAAGGAAAAGGAACCCTTTCAGGGAAATGTAAGTCACTGCAAACCTAAAACATCTCTCTCCTTTGCAGCTCTTGAGAGAAGGAGAGAAGGGAGAGAAGCTGTTGGTGGGGGGACAGATCCGAGGAGAGGAGGAGGCAGAAAGAAGCACGGGGCAGGAGGCGGCGCAGCACAGCTGGCTGGTGTCAGGGAGAAACTCATGACGGGGTTGACTGTTTTGGACTGATTGTTTTGACAGTTGATTTTTATTTTTTTTTCTAACTTCAGAATCATGACAGACAATTGCTGAACATCAAATTGATGAGTGAATACTTCATCAGATCTGGTTGCCTTAACAACTAAAATAGCCAAAATGTTAAGACAGTCAAATAAGATTGATTATTTCTGATACAATTCTCAACCCAGTCACCATGTAAACACAGAGAATGAATGAACAGAGGCCCAAGCAGCCAGAGGACAAATGAGAATTTGTCGATCACCTGAATCCTTATCTCTACAATGTGCAGAAACACCCACGGGGGTCTCGATGGCTTGTGGGTGCTGGGTGTTGTAGGAAGTAGCCATCTGTAAAAGCTGGTAATTCGGATCCTTTCAGTTTTTAGCAATAAGACAGAAACTGGCTTGTAATGGAAAAACAGACTCCCACGAACCGTTGTCTGGAAGTGCTGAATCATGCATGAATGTCAGCTGATGACGCCAACCCTGGCATCCCTTCCTAGGGACTTTTATCTGGTAAGAACCAACAGAATTCTATGTTAAGAATTTTTTTTAAAACATCCCACAGATAATTGTTGTGCCGTGTCATAGACCCAAAGGGAAACTTAATCTCTCTCGTAATTGGACCTGGTATTACAGGCTTTCCAGAAAACAAGGGAAAGGAAATTCACTTCATATTCTTAAAAAGCTTGAATTAGAAAATTTCCACTGGCATCTCAGGTGCCTATCTGAATTCAGTCACCAATGTGGCAGAGATACCTTGCCTACTGGTCCAGGTGCAAAAGGTTCCAGAATTGTATTCTTGCTTATTTATTTGGTTGGTTGTGTTTTGTTTTTCACTTTGAATTCTAAAAAAATTATTATTTGATAGCGTGGTGGCAATACAGCCTGTGTTGAGAAAATAGGAATTGATTAAGAAGTGAGACACTGTGAGAGGCTGAAAATGAGTGGGTAAAAAAAAGCCTACAAAGCATTTACAGTGTAATTTTCCAATACGGATTTGAGTAGATACCACATGCAGTTAGAAACAGATGCATTTTCAAATCCTTATTATTATTGAACAAAGAATAATTTCTGAGTTCCCCCCTTTTAAAAAGAAGCCAGGGAAATACAATGCCCAAAATCTATATATCAGCACAGCATTCATTTGGGTGCCTCCTTGCTTGGAACTTGATTCAATCTTGACTCCTGGAGGTCCTGACATAGCTAGCATGTGGCTGAATGTCAAGGGAGAGACTTGAAGTAAGCATTTCTGGAGGAAAAACATTAATCAGTAAATAGCAGTTTGCCAGATTAATTACCCAAATTATTAACTTGATATATAGGTTTCTTAAAAATGAGTCTGCAGAGACATTTGAATAAAAAACATACAATATCACATCTTAACATGCTTCATGTTTTAAAGGCCTTTTGCTTTTCTTGTTTTGAAGTTGACCCACATCACAATCCTTTGGATGTCGATATCCACCCTGGCCTGCCTGCCTGTGCTTTCCCGCTTGAATTCCTAGGAGCTGAGCTTTTCTTTACACAAGAGTGGCTGCTAAACCAGTAAGAAAAAAATGTGACAATCCACTTGGAGGCCAGCTAACTTTTCCTTTCCTGGGAATTTGAAACAGGAAATTCCTGGGGAATAGGAGGAGGTGAAGGTTGACATTAAATGTCTTGATCTAACAGAGAGATGCTGGAAAGGCTGAGATGTTGGTTTTAAATCTTCCGACAGCAAAAACTATGAGTGGAAGTGACAAGGACAGGACAGACAGACAGCAGGAGGTGGACAGGAAGGTAGAGGGAGAGTGGAAAGGTAGGGAATAACCAAACTGGATAGATTCAAGAGTGCCTGAGGAAGACTCCATGACCTTGGTGACTTGGGGTCGCTGTGAGTCCTGCTGTAGCTTATTCTGTTTTTCCCCTGGTAACCTTTGGCAATGTGAAAGAGTATTCCTTGCATCCAAAGGAATTTGATTAAAAAGTATCAACAGAGAATAAGCTCAACCTAGTCAAGAACAAAGAAAATTACATTTATTTACAGCTAATTAAGGGGCTGGGGATATAGCTCAGTGGAATAAGCGCTTGCCTAGCAAGCGCAGGGTCTTGAGTTCGATCCCCAGTACCACAGCTAATTAGGACCGCAGTCTGGGAAAAACACAGATTCAAGCAGTCTAGACAGTGTGCTGTTGGGTTTTATACAACAGTGCCATTACTGCTCCCTCCCTCCCTTCTCCTGGCTGTGTCCTTCTAACACTAAGTCTAACCATGGGAGACCCAAACCAGACTCCTGGATGAGACTTTCCTCAATTTCTGCCTTATTAAAATCATGAATAAAGTAACTATTGTTTCAAGTCAAGATTTGAACACAGTAGTAAATATATGGTCAGGGCATTATTATAAAATGTGTGATAGGCTATTATCTGGAGCCTAATCCTGGGGCTGCCCAAAGTCCACCAAGCATCACCTCATTGGAACATGCCTCTATAACCCAGGAAATTCCAGGGAATTAGGACCCATGGTCAGGAACCATAGTCAAAGACCAAATTTCTCCCTAGCACTCTTTTTGCTCAGGAAATTACAAGGGTTTTAGAGTTTGTGCCAGGGACTGGGGGTGTAGGCCAGTATATTTCTTATTTCATATCATATATTAGACACTATGCTAATCTGTTCTAGCAAAGCTGCCACATTTCACAAAGCAGCTATAATTGGGCTAATATTCAGTTGAATTTTTGATAGTTTCCCAGTGGTTCTTAGGATCCACTTGGTATATGTGTCAGTCAGGCCAGTTTCACAGTGGTAGCTACCAAACCTTTATCACTTAAGTCTTCAAGACTGATCCTAATTTCTGTCATTTCCTCCAGGGATGCAAAACTGTTTTTTATACAATATTTTGTCTAGTGTGTGGGGGGTGTTGAAGGCTTTATTTGGCCTTTCAACTGGCTTGGAGTTCTGCTACTGTATTTTTTTTAAAGTACATATTTGTAATATGTAATGTTTACATTCCTGGGGGAGTTGATGCATATACGTAGCACATCTTAATTCCGTTTTTAAATACCCTTTGCCTTCTCATCCTCTCCTTCCCTGACTATCCATCTCTTGATTATCTCTTGATCCCCTTCTTTTTTATTATGTTTGCAGTACATAATGCTTACATTCCTTGTGCGGAGTTGGTACATGCACACAACATATATATTTTTTTGAGACAGGCTCTTGCTATGTAGTTGAGGGTGACCTTGAACTCACTATGTATATGTAGCCCAGGATGGCCTCAAACTTGTAGAGATCCTCCTGCCTTAGCTTCCGAAGTGCTGGGATTACAGCCATGCACCTGTGCCGTGCACCTGTGCCGTGCACCTGTGCCGTGCACCTGTGCCATGCCTGGCCCATGACATATCTTAACTCCTTTTCTCACCCCCTTTCCCTTCTTTCCCTCCCCTTTCTGCCATCCCTTTGTCCTCTGAGACAGAGTGGGCTCCCTACATCTTATTGTGTGTCTTCTATTACACTATGTTTTGGGTTTCTCAAATAAAAGACACCACGTGATGTTTAAGCTTGTGTGTCTGATTTATGTCACTAAACATTATGGTCTCAAGGTGCATCTGTTTTCTGCTGCTTTTATACTTAACTCTTGGTCCTGATCCTCAAGGTTTTTTTTTTTTGCCTTCCTATGGTGGAGATGCGTGTCTGCTGCCAAGAAAGCCTTCTGGCTTTCTCAATTTGCTTACCCTAGGGGTTAGTCACTTTCAGACTTTCACTGAGTTTCTCGAATGCATAGTCGGCCCCTAGACTGTCTCTAAGGGTACGAATGGCAACAGTCATCCAATTCCAGAGTCTTTGTTATTCTGTTTGGCACAGGATTCTCAGATGCAAGAAGCTGTATACTTTCTAGTGCGTTCACTCCCTTCCACCGGTATCCCAGCCTTTCACCAGTAGTAACATTTTAACCACTGTATGGCCAGTACAAGCCAAGGGCTGACAGTGCTTCATCTCCCAGCAGTGGTGGACTCATCATTTTCAACTGGCTAAAGTTTGCTTACCTGGGACATTTCTGGTACCATGTGTGGCAGGTCAAATTCCCTAAGAAACAGATTAAGATATCCCTAGATGTGTGCACAGATGTTTATTGCAAATGTACTTTTGGAAACAAGAACCCCAGGAGGTGAAAGAAAAAGATTGTGCCTCAGAAGTGCAGTGCAATTACGAGCATAACTAAAGCCTCATGCAAAGCTTATGAAGAGTTCTGTAGATCACGAGGTCTTTCAGAGTTGTGCTTTACTGAGGCAAGTTATGGGACGTAAGCTCCTTCCCTCCCATCAAACATCCTGCTTCCAGGGGTAGGGTGACAACCCTTTCTGGGTCCCTTGGCAATTTCTAGAAGGGAAATCAGCCCAGCATGCACCAGAACCTGAGGAATGAGGGCTTTAGTCCTGAAAGAGGGATCTAGTTGTCATAGCACAACGGCCATTATATCCCACAAGATAAACATGATTTTGCATCTCTGCATCTGG
This sequence comes from Dinomys branickii, assembly GCA_004027595.1. Lineage (NCBI taxonomy): Eukaryota > Metazoa > Chordata > Mammalia > Rodentia > Dinomyidae > Dinomys > Dinomys branickii. The sequence continues at coordinate 277,662 of PVLD010000464.1, read as the reverse complement.
GCCTACCAAAGAGTGCTGATAGATGGGCTGTTTACCCATTCTGAACATCCCAGAGCAACAGCATGGGTAAAATTACAGTGTCAGTTCTGAGAGACCAAGCTGGCCCTGCAACTCCAAGCCCTGCCTTCTCAGTTCTCCTGAGGCGGTCCTGAGCATCTGGCATTAAACCGTCCCGCAGCACATGGGAACTGGTCTTGGAAAGAACTTGGAAATAACAGCCTGTCCTGGGCTTTCCAAGAGGTTTTCACACACAGAAATTTGCATGCAGAAGTCCAAGAGGTCTGTGCAGTAATGGCAAGGGCACTAACGTGAAAAGAGTTGGAGTTTTAACAGCGTTTGGGCCACACGCATAGGATAGATGCACAAGGCGCAGTGAGAAGACCCACTGCCCTGGGAGCAAGAAGACGTAGAAATTTGGAGTCCAGTCCTGGCTTTGCTACTCATTAACTAAATTATGTTGAGCCAATCACTTAACATCTATGCATCTTAATTTTATTAACTGTAAAATGAGTATAATGTGATGTGGTTATGCTATACTTATTTTACAGGTGGCTATAATAACCAGAGGGGCAATGTTTATGAAATATAAATATTATTATTGCTTTGGCTAAAAGGGGAATTACTTTAAAGACTGTAACAAGGGATCTAAATTGACTTTATTTTTCTACTTCACTAGCTTTGAATCCCTAATGGACAAATATTTCCCAATTATACTCACTATAGGCTGCTAAAGGAAAACCTTCCAGTTGCACCTGACTGAAAACCACGGTTGTTTTATTTGGAAACCTCTAGTGGTATAGCAAGGACCAGCATACAACAAATCATTTAATAATAGGAGATAGGCATTTTCAAGAATAGCAGCCCAAAGGAAAACCACAAGTAGTGTTCACTGGGTCTCCCGGGACCGCAAACCTTTGAAAGAGGAGGGGAGAAAGTAGAAGTGCGAGGAAAAGAGAAGGGAAAGACGGGAGATTGATAACAATGCTTTATATTCCTATAGATTTTTCCCTCCATTGATTTCCAAGCATTTGGCAAACTTTAATTGGCTAATCCTCACACGTCCCTTTGAGGTTAAGTAGGCATCAAGTATTATCCCAGATTTTCCAGTGGAGGAGGAGAGGTACGGAGAGATTAAGTGCCTTGCTTTAGGTCACAGCCATGGCCTAGTGATAAAATTGAGAAGGGAAGGGGACAGCGCCTTCACCTCCCAACCCACAGCCCCAACTCCCAGCCTCACTTTACAGAGCCATTTGGGTCTTTTGTTGATCTTTCTGAAGCAGAATCTTCGGCAATTTATTTCACCAAAGACAGACAGTGTGACATCTTTATTCCTGTGCAGCACTTGCTTTGGATCAAAGGCAAAAATACATATTTTCAGGCACGATGAACTCTTCTACAGTCAAGTCATGCTCAGTACAGGCAGAAAAGAAGACTTGTGTGTGTTTAATTTTCAAGAAAGACATTGATGTTCTTTTAAGGAGCTGAACACTCTTTGAATCCAACAGGAAGGCAGAGCCTGTGAACAAAACCATTCCTATTCACATCAAACTATAGTATCTTTGCTGAACACTCTTCAGAGAATTCCCAGCTTTGTTTAATGGATTACCAAGGCTTCTCTTCAAACTACCCAGCTGACCCCTGTTCATCTAGTACCTTCAATGTTGCCAGGAGAAACCGATTGTTCTCACAGGATTGAAGCTTGCCCTGGGGTAGAGAACAATTTTGCATCTAAAAAATAAAAAAATTCCCTGATGAGAACTGCAAAACGGCTTTAGCAATATAGGAAGGCAGAAAATCTTTGAGTCAATAACAATGGAATTATTTCACCTAAACAAGACTCAGAGAGTCTGAGCATTTTAGAGTTCAGTCAGCATGTGGAGAAAAATGAAATCTCCAACCTAGTTCACTAAGTGTCAGGGTGTGTTTGGAGTATTCTGCTCTAGGTCCTAAGCTTCATTAGGGAACCTGAGATCTTTGTTAAGGTCCACAACACCGCTATGCTGGGATGTTCCTCTAAGGAAATAAAAGCCCGATTTCTTTGATTTGGAAGTGCAGAAGAAGAAAGAAAGAGTAAGGGAATGTTTTGGAGGGGACAGGAGAAAAAGAAAATCAAAAAAGGACAGTTTGTGCCACAACAAACTGATACTAATAATTCCCAAGCATTGTAATTAAGTCAAGCCACATCCACTTTCCAAGGTGACAGTGAACACACAACTAGTCCACAGCCCACTGACAGCCCCAACATCTTGGGTTGAGGGAAAACTTTACCCTCCTCACATCTATGACCTGGGCCCAGGTTTTTGGTACTTATGGACTTCCAGTTCCTCATCAAACAAACAAAGGAAAGACAGAGTTCTTAAGGTCCTGTCTCACAGTCTTTTAATGACTAGAATCCTAAACAATCAATTATCCCTTCCTTTAACTTTCCTTCTGATCAGCTTGTGATAACTGGGTAGCATAGCCAGTTTGTTCCTCAAATTTTGGTGCAATATCTTCTTTACTCAGTTGACTGTTCAGAAGTATCCCCCAAAGAAGAGGGAGAAAAAGCACTGGAGGGAGGGGTAGGGGAAGGAAAGAAATCTTTTTTTTGTGGAAGACTTGTAGGCAGCCTTTAGCATACAAATCTCATTCACCCTTTGAGAGGAAGATTCTATTAAATTCATTGATGAGAAAACTGAACATCAGGGAAAGGAGCAATTACTTGAGGGTATCTAGTCTGAAGAATGGAGTTAGGAAGCTATGTAAATTGTGGGGCCACGTGCAGAATAAAAATATGGGCTCCTTGTTCAAGCATTATTAAGAATTCCAAGATGGAGACCGCAGAGGATTAAAGCAAGTGAAGGGAACTTGTAAGTTCAGGCCACTGTGGCCGTAGAGGTTGCTGGCCCATGAAGCCCACTGGGAATAAAGTCAGAATGTGTGCCTTGCTTTCTGGATGGACACTGTGTCTGTAATTCTTGCATTTGCTGCTCTTGATCCACTCTGCCTACCTCTTCCTCAGGCTCTGTGCCTAGAGTCTCCCACTGTTCCTCCTAATTACTAAGCTAAGCTGAGGTGGCTTGATTGGCTTTCTTCAGCTTGCCAATGACTAAATCTCAATGAACCCATTGTAGTACTTTCAAACCCCACAGCCCACCTCTCTATTGATTCCCATGGAGCCCATGAACTGCGTAGTTCCTGCACAAGCGAGCTTGAGGATGATTACTCTTTCTGAAAGATTCACATGGTGGACATGTTGTTTAGATGAGTTGGACATATAGGAAATCATTACAAAAAATGAATGTGAGCTGAGCTCTCTCTGCACAAACATCTAGTGAAAGCTCGCAGTGCAGGAGGCATTGCTATTTCCAAGCAGGATCTGCATGGCATCACTCGTGGTAACCAGAGGCCTGGGACTGGGAAAATGAGGTTTAACAAACCACAGCTGTCTCTGCGTCTAATTAAGTCAGTCCCAGTGAAGTTGCTGTTCTGTGGCAAGTATGCTCTGCAGGTCAAGTTCAGGAATTGTTGCTGCAAATGGTCTGGTGTCCTGCACATGCAGCCGAAAGAAATGTATATTGAAAAAGCAGGACCTGCAGCATTCCCTGGGGGTGGGGTGGGGCTGGTGACGAGCTCCATCCATGCTGTGACTGATCCCAGCAGCAGGCTGGGAAGGAAGCGGACCCACACAGTGTCTGCTAAAGAAACCCTTGTTCTTAGAAAGTTTTGGCTGAGAAGGTTGTAAAAAGCCATCATACAGCCACACTGTCCAAGATTACAATATGAAAGGGTTGGAGAGGTGGGCTGTTTTAAAATAATTCTCCATGCTGTACAAGTAGGAAAGCAACGGTTATGAACTAGGAGTTAAACATAGTGAAAGTACAACTCAATGTCAAATATCTTATCCTGTTGTTCCTAGCAAATTCATATTTGATTTGGCCATGAGCCTAGATTTTGGGTGTAGGAAAAATGTTCACCACAAGGAGAACACTGAGAGACATTGTCCTTCGGAATAAAGCTGAGTTGGTGGGTGGGCCCTCTCAGGGAACCAGGAAGTGTGGCGTAGACTTCAATGCCTGCGCAGTGTGGATGTAACTGGGAATCTCTGGGTGTCATGGACATTCTGGTGCTGTGGATCTGGGCTAGTGCCTGGGAACCTGCTTTTCTAACAAGCCCCTTGGTGATGCAAGAATAGCTGATCTGTAGATGCACTAAGGAGTATCAAGGCACTAATGATAATGGCATCTTAATTTTGGTGGCCTTTGATCACTAGTAAATGTTAGTAATGGTAGCTAACAGGCACTGAGTGGCAACTATGAGAAATGAAGTCACAGAGCTGTAAGGAGTATTGCCAGAGAGTTTTTGAACACTATGTTCTTCCCACCATTCCTGCTAGCTTGCTGCAGGTACAGAGGCTGGGGGAAGTGCCTGCCCTCACAGTCCCACCCAAGGTCATGAATACTCACAGCCCCAGCAGTGGGCGGCCCAGGTGTAGCAGCACCTGGCCCACTTACTGGGCAGAGCTGCCTGGATGCAGACTTGGCCAGGTTCAATGAAATGCCTTCCAGGCTTAAAAAAAGAGTACATTTGGCATTTCTAGACACTGATGAGCAGGCTGGCTCTTCTGCTTAGCCAACCTAACTGTGCGGAAAGGGAGCACTGGGATGAAGAAAAGTAGGCAAACCTCCATTGGGTGGAAAAATGGTTGACTGTGTACAAAACAGAGTGGACCGTTTAGCTGTTGCTCTAGGGCATGGGTGGGGTTTCTCTATGTCGTCCTCAGAAGATAGATCGTAAGAACCTGGCCTTGATGCCTGTCTTTATTTACCCAATTGACAGTTATTTAAATATAAGATCAAGCTGAACCAATTACCCAGAAAGGAACAATCGTTTCAAGCAACTTTTTGTCAGAAAAGAAATTCAGGGTCCCAGAAAGGTTTGTGATGTGGATTTACATTCTCAGGCTCTGTGCTGTTGGGCCATGGGCCTACACAACTGGGTAAAAATACAATCAGCTGTTCAGAAGTGTCTACCCTCGAGGTCCTCATAAAGGGTTCTCTTTTCTTTGGTCTTCTTTCAGAACAGTTTCTCTCTGTCAAGCTAGCTCCGGGCAGAAGCAGCTCCAGGCAAACTGGGACAGGCAGTTCTGTGACTTCTCCCACCTCTTCCACCTCAGGCCTTTCTTCCCGGCCTCAATTACCTCCTGCCTCCTCCCCTTCCCGCCCTGTATCCCAGCCGCGGACAAGGGTGTGTATAACATATTCAAGGGAGGGAGAGAGTAGGAACAACTACTTGTGCATGTAGTGATTTGTATTTATTTCCTATATTCATGAAAAATGACTCCATTTTTAGTTGTCACAGAGAAAATGCAATCACGACTTATGTTTTATGATTTACATAACTGATTTTGTATACTTGTCAAGGTCTTAACACACTTCTGACAATTATAAATCATATCCCCCTTCTGCAATGGTGAGTCTTTTTTTTTTTTCGGTACCGGGGATCGAACTCAGGACCTTGCGCTTGCCAGGCAAGCACTTACGCCACTGAGCTATACCCCCAGCCCCTGCAATGGTGAAGGAGTATGTCTCTCCTGCTCCCTACCTGTAACTCTGGGCTTAGAGTACCACACTTTCTCCCTTTGTAGTAATCAGGTACCCGAAATATTTACATGTGAGGACTCAGGCTTTACATGAGGACGCTGCAGGTGAGCAAGACTAGGAGCACTGGAGCACGGTCCCTGGTGAAACACTTTAAAAAAGAATCAGGGCAGGGACCAGATGGCCCCTGGTCAGTCACAGCTCTGCTCCTTGTGCTCAGCCCTGCTGAAGGCCACTGAGGACCGTGAAGACCTTGAGGTTTTGGAGAGTAAGCCATGGTTTCCTTCTACTAAGGGTGAGAGTCATATCTGAAACGGATGTACTTACTCAACAACATATTTTTATTGTAGTAGCAAACAATTGGAAGTAACTACCAACAGTGAGGGCAGGGCTGCTCATACATTAGGAAACTACTTTGTAGAAATATCATATAATGAACCCCCTGACGAAATGAGTCAGAGATCCATGTGCTAAAGGCAAAGTTCTCTATGGTATTAAAAAGTCCCATGCATAATTTGCTTCCATTTTCTTTTTAAAACCTTTAAATATATCACTGGATATGTACCAAGGTCACACACGGAGGAGATGGCAGAGTTGGAACTTGAGCTCCACTTCCAGAGCATTCGCATGTAATTACTGTGCAGTCCTAGCTCTACTTGTCGCTTCCTTTATACAGATATGGAGGTGGCAGCATATCCTGGAGCCAAGCAGCGAAGCTTGAATTCATACTCAGGTAACCGCATCCATTGTGCTGCATAGTCTCTCTCCTTGTACTATTTGAATTTTTACCGAGCAGAGGTGTTACTGTTCGGATTTTTAAAAATCTTGGCCAAAAACTGAAGCTATTCTATGGTTTTACGAATTCTTTGAGAAGCTACTTTGAGCTAGTTGTATTAGGAATACATACGCCAACCACAGTCTTGCCCTTTGGGGCTCAGTGGAATGGCAGATGTTTGCAAGTGAGACACACTTTAAACATAGTCCTAGAGAAGTTAAGTGCAGGATGCTTTGCGAATAAAGGCTCAAGATTCAGGCTGGAGAGGAGAGAGGCTGAGGAGGGAACCTCAGACCTGCAGCACCTAAGCAGAGTCTACATGGATAAGCAGGAAGAAGTTAGCGTATTAAGAAGCTGGTGAGTGGGGCTGGTGGGAGAGGGAAGGAGAAGCAAAAGGGGACAGAAGTATCTCTAGGAACTGCGAAACCTCAGAGGGCTCCGGCAGAAAGTGAAAAGTCTGCGTAGCCGGAGATTAGGCAAGAAATGATCAGAAGTCAACCCGTGCTTTTCAGCTCATGGTGTATTAATATTTTGGATTGGGAGAGTTTTTCCCTGGGCAGAGCAGCACCTCCCATCCTGGGATTTTCAGCAACCCTGAACTTTGCCCACTGAATGTCAGCAACATCCTCACCACTGAGAAACTTGACCCTTCAAGGAATGTGACGACTGGATTCTACCCTCTTCTGAGAAGTGTGACAGATGAAGTCTTGTGAGTCACAACTATTCTAAGGAATGGAAGGAGAATATATCCATATTTGTGTTTCAGAAATATTTTTCTGGTAGAAGGGTGGCATAGGATTTGCAGAGTGAGGAAAGTGTTAGGCCAACATGCTAACCACTACACTATGGAAACCTCTGAGAGTGAGAAAAGTGAAAGGAGTGAAGACAGGTTGTTGCTAGAACACAACTAAGAAATGACAAGTTACAAGAACGCTGTAAAGAAGCGGGAAACACTGTAGACCAAACGTCATTAAGGAGCTAGTTATTAACACGTGTCCACCAACTGGAAGGGGAAGACTGAGAAGAAAGTAGCCAAGAACTTTTCTTGGAAAGAACTCAGTAGTTTGAGGTAGATAATGAAGTAGTTTTCTGTAAGGAATATAGGATGAGCAGATCTAAGAAGGGCAAGGTAATTTCATGTTGGACACACCAAATTTGACACTGTGTATTTTTCACATCCAAGGAGGAATGTCCAGTAGATCAGGTCAGGAGAGAAGCTGGAGTTAAAGAGGCAGGCTTAAGAATCACTCTGTGTGATTGAAGCTGAGGTCATAGGCTAGGGTTGACTTGGGCGATTTGATGTGTGCCCTTACATTGCCTCCTTAGGCAGAAAAAACCCCAATGAGATAAACCATATGAAATGGCCAATACTTAACTGTTTCATTTTTTACATAGGAAGAAAGAATTTCATAGATTCACACTAAGAGCATCTCTGTCTTTACACTTCATGATATCACTTCCACTCCCACCACCTGCGACAGGGATTTAGAGAACCCACTTCCTGCTTATATAGAAGGAGGGATGGGGGGGTGGAACAGGAAATTTGGACAGAAACCTACAAATAGGAAGGGCCCGGTGGGGTGGGGCAGGACAGCAGCCCATGCTGAGAGTGGTGGTGCTTTGAAACTGCTTTTCTGCAGAGTTAAGAAGGGACTTATTCCTGTGGCAGAGCTCTTAAGAGAAATAAGTCCTTCTTTCTACCTCTTAGAAAGCTCAGGGAGATAGCTATTAACAAAGGAACGGTGAACAGGTCAGTGAGGATAATTTTGCTAAAGGAGGGTGGCCAAAAGTTGAGATTTTCAGGACCCAGGGTTTATCTTATTGGGACTGGCCCAGTAAGGTAAAACCAACCACACTGTAGAATCAACAAGTACACTCTTACACTCCAAGCACAAGATTCCTCTGATTCAAGAATCTTGTTTCTCTAGAGTACTTTGAGAGAGAGGGAGTTTATCTCTTGACTTCCACTGAGCTTTCCACTGAGAACAATATTTTTTAACATTATGTATTCTTTAGTTTTATGTTTTTTTTTTTTTTTTAATGGTACTGGGAATCGAGCTCAGGACCTTGCGCTTACCAGGCAGGTGCTTTGTGCCACTGAGCTATATCCCTGGCCCAACATTATGTATTCTTTATTAGAGCTCATGGGTATTCCCCAGACCACCATTCAAGTTACTGATTTGTTACAGTCTTGAACACCTGGAATGTAGTGTCCCTTAACAGAATGTTGCTGTCCATGTGTGGTCAGTAACTGAAGAACAAATGTGGAGATAACCACACTTTTCTTTCCTGTTCTTACTTCTGGTCTCCAAAATACCACTATATGGAGCAGTACACAAAATCTGCCCAAAGGGATCTAAAGCGATTTATGTTGGGAGAGGGGTATTTTCATTTTATCTGCATGAATTTGTTAGTAAACAATGCTCCATGAGTATCTTATTTAATTCTTCATGGTTAGGGCTCTCTGAGCAAAGATATTTACATCCAAATTAAAAATGTTTGCATAGAAGATGTTCCAGGATAGTAAAGCTTAGAGACATCACCTTTCCTGGAGATGGTCCAAAGTTATAAAGGTGAAAACCTCCTCTTCCTCAGCCAAAAGAATATTAGCTTAAATTTCAGAGTAAAGCTAATATTTTTCTCTCTCCAAGGGAGAATATGCAGGTCAGCAGCAGACTTACGTAAGGTAAGAGCTTCCTAATTATGGAGTTCTGCAATAATGGACCCAGCTGCAGGTCTGGGTGCCGTTTGGTCCTCACTGCAGAGACCTGTGGGGGACAGGGCTGTGACTGCTGCTCTAACTATGAGTAAGAATAGTTTTTGTCATGGATCCAGAGGTCTCATGTTTTTTGTACCTATGTGTATATAAATTCATATATTTATTTGTGTATATGTGTGTATATTGTACATATATAAATGAACACATATATGTAAAATCTGTAAACACACACATAAATAAAACTAAACAGTAAACTCCTTGGCTTGAAATTAAGAGAACATCTCAGACCTCCGCAAATTCTGACTTAGCAATTCTGTATGTAGATTTCCTCTAAGAAAATCTACTCCCTCGCCAGAAGCATTGTTTTGGTCTAGGATTCATCTCATCCTTGCCTCGGGAGACGGTGGCAGTGGGGATTTTTTGGGTACCTCTGCATGGATTCTGGCATTTCAGGGCCAGGATGATTTGCAATGTTCCTGCAGGGAGAGGTGCAGATCACCTCCTCACTATTAAGCATCGCCTAACTGACAGAGTAATCACAGAATCAAATGCGCTGGGCACCCCTTCTCGTGGCAGTATGGACTCTGCACAACCAACAAAGCCCCGGGAACCTTGGGATTTGACATAGACCAGCAGAGCAGCCTTCAGAACCCTTTGCTTCTCTGCCAGCTCCAGGGATGCCTCAGGGCCTGCAGATGCCAGGGAATAGAGCTGGTCCTTGGGCACTGGCACTTCATGATTACCACTTAGCTACAGAAAGACCTGGCATCTCTGTGGTTCTGTGCTTAAACAGAAAAGCCTCAGCAGCTTTCAAATATTTGCACCAAAATATTTTCTAACTGCAACCTGGCTTCCCCTCCCTTATAGAACTATTTACAACTCCCAACAGCCTTTGGTGCTCACAGAGGCCCAACCAAGCAGAGGAATTTATGCTCTATTAACCTTATAGAAAAGCTGTATCTGCTTTCTCTTTCCTGAAATTATTTCATTGAAATCTTCTGAATTTTTAGGAAACAATGCTGAAAATAAGTAATGCTTTGTAGCAGGGCTTCAGATTTGTGATCAGGGGTCCATTTCCAAACACACCCACATTATGACCCTTCCATTTGTACCCCGGCTTCACATCCTCCCACCCCACATTTTTAGAGCTGCTCATTTCCATCTAACAAAGCCAGCCTGGATGATGCATGAGATGGTGGTCAGTGTGGCAGATTCCAGACCTGCCCTTACAGAGATAAAGAGCAGTAGTCACACCCATACTTTTCTCTAGGATGAAATTCAAACTCGCTTCTCAGTTGTCAGCCCTGTCATTCAATAACAGAAAAGATTTCAAGTTAAGCCTTCTTCTTCCGTCCAGGAAGGGAAGAAGAGCTCATCCAAACCCTGTTGTGCGGCACCACCTGCCATTTGTCCAGAGCCAAGTAATGAGAGATTTGGAGCTGGGGGGATGAGTGGGAATTGTGTTTATTTTATGAGCTGCCGAAAGTTGGCTGGGGGACCCAGCAGGAGGTTTAGCTGGAAAAAATATCTGTCTTATTCTGTGTATGTGCTATTTAGTGAAATACATGGCAATATCCTTCCCTGAGATTGGGAATGAAGAAAAGAAAGATGTTTTCCCCAAATACTGGAAACAAAGCTGAGGGTGTGAGGACTGAGTGCCTCTGTTTTCTCAGGTGATTTTACCCTAGCCCAGGGCTTCTACTTGCACTGATGGGAGAAGGCGGCTATGAGCCACAGGGGAACAGAGGCCCAGGTAAAGGGTCCCAGGCCAGTGCTCTCTGACCTGAAAAGATTCCCAAACATTGTCAACCTTTAGGATGGGAGTGGGGAGCAGCTGTCATCAAAAACTGGGTGTTTTTTTCCTCGTGGCCATATTCCCGCTTGTTTTCTGCTGGAAATCATCACACTTACCTAAATGAAAATTTACCTAAACAATTCAGCACAGAGCTGCTTTATAGAGCGTTATAAAGAAAAGCACCTTCACAAAGTGGGTTCTTTCCATTTTGGTGAGAAACACCAACCGGGTTGCTTTCCTGTTAAAGCAGCTTCACTTTGCACAAAGTCCAGATTGACCCCAGAACTGCGAGAAGTGCGTTTTGGTGTGGATGTCTGAAGGTCTCACTTGCAGTTCCTGACTGGAAAGCTGCCGGTGGGATTCTAAGGGAAGTAGGGGAAGAGGAAGGGAAAGATGTTATTGGTGAAAAGAAATGGTATCAACAGAGGGCAAATGGCCTGTTGTTCTTAGCGGAGACATGACCAGCTGTCTTCCTCCTTACTCTGCGCCATGACGGGAGACAAGGTAGAGCAATCGGGGGTAGATGGCGGATGCTTGGGAGAACTAGAGAGACGAGGGAAAGCTGTGCCTATACATTGCTCTACCAGCCGCACAGTAGGTCCTGATCACACTAGGTGAGCCGAAGTCATGGCTAAGCCAAAGGGTGCCCTTGGTCATCTCAGAAATATCCCCAACTCTCAGGTGGTGAGGCTGAGTGAACAGAGAATGCTGCATTTGAGCCCTGCTTCCATCCTTGGGACCATGCCCTTGGGCTCCGAGCAGTCTGCCTTACTGGAGAAAAGCCCTCTGATGAGGAAGAGAGGCTCTGAACTTGAATGTCTTCCCTGGATCAGTCTTCCTGGGAGTACCTGCCCTGTAGGCTGGAGCACAGCTCCAGGATTTGGGGGCAACCCAATTATATGACAGTAAATGTCACAGCTACACTGTGTCTGCTTTTTCCTTCAGTATGAAGCCCTTTACCCTCAAAGGCCACTGTAATTAACCCAAGAGAGAACAAGTCATCCTTCTAGCCGAACTAGAAGCTGCCAACATGGTTTGTCATATTCAAACTGAAAACTTGTTTTTAGGGATCACGCATTCTCTATGTCTTCCATGTGAAAACTTTTATATCCAATGCTTTAAAAAGCCACATTAGCAGTCCATTCTACCTATAACCATTCCAGGTCTAACTGTACAATAATCTTATGAAGAAATTGCTCTGCTTGTTAAAGAATCAGACAACAATGATCACATTGCCTATGCCAAGCAGGTGAGTGCAGGTGGAAAGTGCCTTTGTCTAAATGCCACAAATTGCTAGAGTTTTGCTCTGCATTTCAGTGCCGGCATCATCACCCTTTAATTGGCCAGAAGTCTCTGCTGTAACATGCAAAAGGAGTAACAACGTTTTTAATCCCTGTCCAGTTTTCAATATAATTATTTGTCAGAATCATATTAACCTGATGTATGACAAAGCTATAAAATGGATTCATTTAGGTCTCCAGGAGTCCTCCCTCATTAACTCTGATATGTATAGCCGCAACTTCCACTCGGTAGTCCCTCCTGCTGTGAAACACAGTGCAGGATGTCAGATTTCTCTGATGCTAGTAGGGGAGTTGTTGGTTTTCTGGTGTTGTAGTAGTAAGGAGCAGAGGAAAGCTAGCATGGGGCCCACAACCTTCTGAACCCTGGTTAGTTTCTCTGCTCATTCTTCTGTTTTTAAGGCAAGGGAATAAAACTAAAATTAGACACTTGTGCATAAATCTTACATGTTTTAATAACTCACCCAAGGTGATAAGGCAGAACTAATTAGACTGAAGTATTCATAGGGCTGGTTCTGAAAGTTATCTTCCTGGAATAAAAGTCTGACTTTACTACTTACTGGCTTGGGAAAAATGCTATTTTTCTTTCTACATTGGTTTTCTCATCTGTAAAATAGGGTAATAATAGCTCGCAATGTCACGGGTTGTGGGAATTCACCAAAACAATACATGTAAAGGGCTTGGAATAATCTTTGGCATATACTACATGTAGTATCAGTGCGATCTATAGCTCAGAGTATAATTGCTATCATTACTGTGGGTCATACCTAAACTAAGTTTCCATTCTGCAAGCTTATAGTCTCGCCCATTGGGTGTGCTAGGCAGACCCGGCTTGGACAGAGGGGCCTGAGGTTTCTCTGAGGCGGAAGCTGTTAGCTATGGAAAGTGCAGTGGGCTAGCGTCCATCAGAGGGGACTCACTCGTATTGTACTCTACCCACAGCCTCGACATTTTTCTCCACTTCGTGGATTAGAATTCTAGACAAGCTCTCAAAGAATGGGCTTAGTGTGCAAAACAGATTCAAAACTAAAGCCCCCAATATCTGTGCCCTGTACAATTTCTCTAGCTAATCTGAGTGGTCCAGTGAGCACCTGTCTTTGCTGCTCACCCTTAATTCTCCATGAAGCTGAGTCAGGAGCCCCATGGAAATTGTCTTTTATGTTTAAATTTTGAGAAGTCACATGTCTACAATTTCAGTACCCAGGCTTTGGGTGCTTCTAAAAGCTATAAATGGCTGTATTGGAAATGCTGTCTATGACAACAACAAAACCTTAAGCTTTGGTTCCATCAGGAATTACGGAAAGGGGCTATTAATAATGACAGGTTCTTATTTCACGGAAATATTTCTCATGTTGTCTTCTGAGCTTATTCCAGCACCTGGGGGACAATTGTGTTCTCAGACTGTCCACCTGTCTCCTGGAGAACGACCCTAGGGCATTTGCAATCAGCTCTCATCCTGGGTGAGGCCCTTCACTGACTCTCACAAAGCCTTTGATATTGATTCACTAATTCTGAACAATAATGAGATGCTACGAAGCCCTTCCTCCTCATATCAAACAGTCTAAGTCAAACATCAACTTCACTCTGCTATTCTCTCCCTCTGAACTTTTAGTATCTCCCCCATCAGTGTGTTGGGTAAGGTCAAAACTCTTCAGCTGGGCTTTCTGGTTGACCTAGCCAACTTTTGTCTTACTCTCTGAAGTAAACTTTCTGATGGAGCAGTAGATCTTAGCACCACACTCTGCGTTATCCTTGCTCCATCCTCTCTACCTTTCCAAGGCGAGTGCCTTTTGGAAGACCCATCCACCTCCTTTCTGCGCCTCCTCTGGCTAGCCCCAAGCAAATGATTGCTGCCTCCCTGATCACAACTGCGTGTCATGTCAGTCACGCGCCTCTAGCCTCTCGTTCCTTGCTGCCAGTTGCAAGAATAAAGGAGTCGTGAGCCACAGCCCCTTACCAAGACAGAACTCCACAGTGGCATCTGACCCAGGGAGGTGAAAAACAAATACCCTAACAATCCAAACACCCACGTGGAAGTCAGGATGCTCATTAGGAAGAGACACAGGCCTTTCGCATGAGCCGAGTATGAGTCTGCTATCTCGGGCCCATTCTCTCTGCATCAAAATGTCAAGGAAACTTAATTGGTCATTAGGAGGTTCACCAGACATTTCAGCAAGGCACACAGGCTGTGAACACAGGTTACCATGAGAGCTGGTTACACGTTCTTGCTCCCTAGCAGCAGTGGGGACCGTAGTGGACAAATGCCCTGGCTCCCAAGGTGGGGTCTCTGCATTGAATATTGTCATGTCAACAGTAAAAATATTTATCTCTGTTTCCTCCCTTGTCTACATTCAGAAGACTAACTTTTTCTATCTGGTGACTCATTAATTTTATTTTTTTATTCAAGAAATATTCATTGAACATCATTATTATGTGCCACATGCTGGGAATATTGAAGGTAAACAATACCTTGGATACTTCCCCACCACTGGTTTTAGCACAATTGAATGTTGCTACAGATCTGAAAGGCAGCCTTCCTTTTTCAAGGTGACTCTGGTATATCTGATCTGATCCACTGTCTTGCTGTCACAATTCTGCATAGCACTATCACCTCTGACTTCTCTGAGTGAAAATCCTATTGCTTCAATGATATTTGAAACTCCTAGAAGGCAGGAAACAACTTGGTATTTATCATGGGTGTCTTATGGTCGTTCTAGTAATTTGTGTACAAAATAGAGATTAAATATGTGTCCCTTTCAGAGAGACCTTGTGTTTCTCACCAGTCGTAAGGACAGGGAGGCACTTTTCTGGTTTCATTTTGGAGTCTGGAAGGAGGAGTCCATACACTGAATCCAGCTAGAAGATTTGTTATATTTGGATACACAAAGTTTTGTTTTGTTAATTGACATTTTAAAAATTAAGATGTCACACACACACACACATGCACACACGCACTGAAAATTCAGAAATCCTTTATATTTTCAGGTTCCCTGGAAAAATCGCAGGACTTGCGAGCCTTGACCTCATACCCACTGGGTAGAAGCACTGGCCCCGGGTGTGCGTGGCATGGTCAGAGAGCCTGGTCCCTACCAGGCTCTGTCCCCGTCACTCTGTGTTTCGTCACATGCCACCTCTCTCACTTACATAACATCTCAGGGCACTGGGCTCAGTGTCCTCTGTCGTACCCAAAGTCAGGATATAGAGAAAGCAGAGAGGAAATGGCTCCCGCAGGCTCAGCCCGCAGAAAAAGAACAACACGCGCTGCTGCGAGCCCTGGGGCCGCGCCTTGGCCCTGGGCCCCCTCTCGTCCCTTCTCTGGAACGCAGGGCCTTCCCGCTGGGGAGCTTGCTGGGCTCCAAATGGCCTGTTGCCGTGGATCCAAGCGACCCAACCCGCCCGCCCGGCCCTTCTCCGGCTACCCAGACCATCTCGGCGGCTTTTGCCTCGCTGCTCTGCTGCTGCCGAGGAAAGCTGCCTCGCCGCCCCCGCCCCCACTTCGCGCATCCTCTCCTGCGCCGCAGGCCTCCCCGGGGCGAAAAGGACCGCAGAGCAGACGCGACAGCGAGACAGCCGGGAAGGGGGAGCCCAAGCCAACGTTCAGAGAGGGAACCAACCGCGCACGCTTCTGGGACACAAAGATTGTAACCGTGGGCGTAGGGGTGTGTGTGTGTGTGTGTGTGTCTGTGGTGTGTGGGTGGTTTTCTATGGGGAAAGAGAATAAAGGGAATAGAAAAAACATATTTAGTTATTCTTTTTGCTGCAAAAAGAAAGCAATAAGCCTATTGGACCTGTAACACCATGAGTCTTCGGTTATGTAAGGCTGATTCTGTTTCCTTGTCAAAGCAGGGAAGGTGAGTATGCGAGCCAGTGTATGCACACACACACACACACACACACACACACACACACTCACTCACACACACTCCAATGCATTCCTTTTAAAATTATAGATGAACTATTCGATTATTGTAAAAATTTGGAAAAATATTTAGAGTCAAGGGAATAGAGCATAAGTCAAATGTAATGCTAGTACTCAGAAATCACTTTTAATCTATTTCTCCTTTCTGTGCATAACCCATGCCGTTTTATGTAGCTGTGTTTATGTTAAATATGAAAATTTACTAGCTTACTTTTTCTCCTTAAAAATTATATTATAGTTGTATTTTCGTGATATGAAAACTCTCTACAACCATTATTTTAATAGTTCCATTACATTCGTAGTATGTATTTTCATAATTTACTTAACAAATTTCCAATTTGGGGGCATTTAGATAGATGTGTAACAGAAAATGCCACCCCCGCATACTTCAGTTTTTCAGTTGCCCAGGTAATAATAGTTCCTGTTCCAGTTCTGGTTGCTTCTGTCTCTTAGAAACAGCTGGTCACTGTGATGCACATTGTATAAACCAATCCCCAGTTGACAAGCCATTCTACCTCTGTATTTCCTTCTTGCTTATCTCATATAAGCCCTACACCCACTAGAGATCAGGGCCTGATATTTTGGGAGTGATCTCCATCAGTGCCTGATAATGTAAAATAAACCTGCCTCCAAATCCTGGGTGTCATTCCCGTGTTTCCGCTTGCTGTTGCAATGGAAATTTTTCATTTTTATAAGTAAGATGGTAATAAACACATCATGTCTAGATCTTTGCATCTAGTGTTATTGCTTTGGGATAAGTTTCTAAAGATGAAATTACTGGATAAAGAGTAAAATTGCCTTTAAAATTCATGAATTTTAAGCTGGGTGCAGTGGTGTGTGCCTTTAGTTGCAGCTACTCAAGAAGCTGAAGCAGGAGGATCACTTGAACCAACTAGTTCAAGACCAGCCTTGGTGGCATAGTAAAAGCCTCATCCTCCCACCATGCATTTTATATTGGTAGATTGATTTCCCAAAGATGTTACTGCTTTATTTTCCGAACATCCTTATATGAAAGAGGGTGCTAGAAAGCTCACAGAAATCTTCAGTTTGTTGTACTTAGTTAAGATGTTTAACAATACATGAAGAGATTGTTTATTATATAATTTATGAGTGACAATGGAATACAGTCTTTGACTTATTATGACTTGATTTAAGATTTATTGATTTTAGGGTGGTGTGAAATCTATTGCATTCTGTAGAAACTATACTTCAAATTTTGACTTTTGATCTTTTCCTGGGCCAGTGACAATGTATTCTGATGCCCTCTGGTGATGCTGAGCGGGGCAAGGAGCACAGCATCCGGTCAGCTACACCATCCCTAGGGGAACCCGTGGGCTCCACAATGCCCTGGGCTCTCCTGCTGCTAGGTGAGGGGGCTTGTACGAAGTTTAGACTTGCAACATTTCATCTCACAATGAATTATCAGGACAGAACATGATTTTAAGTTGAGGAATATCTGTATACCATATGGGATTAACCAAAGCCACTTGCTGAGAAGATGTTCACCCAGGCCACATCCCAATTCAGTCTTTCTCAGAGAAATGAAAGAGCAACTCACTGCTTTGTCCCCAGATTGCTTCAGGATCATCGCTCATCCCTGATCCCATCGGTGAGCCCAGGACGAACCCGTAGACTGTCATGCACATACTTGTGGGACAAGGAGCACATCCTCTGTTGTCGAAGGTGGCCATCTGCCCACTGACCTAACGGAGGAAGAAGTCACTCGCCTCACAGAAGTGCGGCAGACCCTGTGGGTCCCGTTTTCTCCTACTACCTCTCTCATTACAAATGCTGTCTTGATCTTCTTCCAGTGTGTGAGCAATGTCTCCTCTTACGTCACTATCTCTTCCTGAAGTGAGAAGAGACGCCGTCCGACGTGTACTGTAATTGGTCGTAGCAGTGCAGTGTTTAGAATTTTTTGTAAATTATTTTATTATTGTTGTTATCATTTGCTCAGTGTCACACCGTCCTCTTTCTGTGTAACATAAGAAGCTGGGCCAGATGGGGCTGGCTTGGGGGCCAATCTGCCATCAGCCGTTAAACTTCCACACCTTAGAAGCTCCCTCTTACCTCGCTGCCCTGCTCTTGCTTGGAGGGAATGTTGCCCCATCCTGTGTGTGTTGCTTGTGGCTGGGAGAGGGGGGGCAGTTAAAAGGTGAACTTTCCTCTGGCTTTGGGGATTTAGATCCAGGGCTCAGTGGTCATCCTAAATTCTCAATTTTCTATGCTCTGAGGCTACTTTGATTCCTAGGTACATGATTGCTTGGAGTTTGCCCTCTAGACATCTCTAAAGTTTCAGCTTGCACTGAATCTATGCCCGACTGGTATCTTTGTTATAAACCACTCCACATAAAATACAGTGTGGTTCTAATGTGAAAATCCAATTTCTTCCTCCCAAAAAACAGTAAAATATCTCTGTCCTTATCCTTTTTTATAGGTTGTTCTGGTTCTTTATCTTTTGCTAATCCTCTTATATTTTCATTCAGATGCCAATCTGTTTCACAATGGTCATTCCTAGGAAGTTTTAGATTCATTGAATAAGATCTTTTAGTCTTCATGTCTTTGAGATTCAGTGGTCTCTGAATTTGGCAATATGCAAAAAGCTTTACTAATGCCCCCTTCATTGGTCAGAAGAGAACAACCTTAAGGCTGAATTCAGCCTGCAAAGAATTACCCAAGGCTAAAAAGTTATGGGTCTGTGATAATGTCAATTATTTATTTCCTTAGAGTATGTCTGTAAGGACTGTATTGCTTAACTGGGCTAACTTGTGGAGCTATATCTGATGTCTGCAATCTTAGAAACGCAGAGGCCAGAGAATTGACAATCTGGTTAATGAGCCACTTGCTGTGATATCCATCTTTTTTGCTAAAAAATTAAAATTAAAAAGAATAGAAAAAAGGAAAGAAGCCCACCACTCGAGGTAACCTATATAGACCTCTTTCTTGCTAATTTAAACAGCCTGCCTAATATATTTTTGGACTAAATTTAGTTTATTTTGCTTCTATTTTTTTCTCATGTTATCACTGTGATTCAAGTTTATTATAGGAAATTTTGAAAAGCTTATGAAAGGTAAAATTGATAAAAAATTACTTCTAATTCACCAGAAATGGTTCATTCCATATATATTTTTTCTTCCAAAAATCCAAAATCTATATAGTTAAATTGAAATAGGACCACAAACTGGGTGAAGAGGTCCCAGCTACTAGGGAGACTGAGGGCAAGTGTCATCACTTCAGTTTAGGTGTTTGGGACCAGCCTGGGCAACATAGTAAGAACTTATCTCAAAAAAAAAAAAATACAATACAAATGAACAAATAACAGTCTAAAGGAATACTACTACTACTGCTTGGTAATCCTTTTCCTTTGTATATGAATGCCTTGGATTTAAACAGATATGAAAAGTAAGAATTTAAAATTTTTCTCCATAGTGAACAGATTTTTCTGAAAGTTAGGTGAGAAGAAACCAAAAATAAATGCAGTAGCTTATAGATTCTCTAAGTTATGTGCCTTTTGCACTTCTTTTCCTTATTTTTCCTTACATTGGTGAGCAAAAGTAAGGATGAAATAACAGAAAACTGGGAGCCTAGGGTGGGTTGGGCCATTGTGTTCCTTTCCTCTATGTCAGTCTTGGCTTCGTTCTTTTTAGTCAGAGAAGGTACCTCCTCAGGGTAACAAGGTCAGGGCTCCTGTAGTGTCTGGCTCATGGGCAGGCAACAGTGAGTGGTCACACATCATTCTGAAGTGGGAAATGATGCCCAAGGGTTCCTCATGTTCTGACTTGTAAGCTGCATGGTCCAGACATGGGAAACGACCAGCAGAAATCCTACCCAGGGTGGAAGTCCCACCTCTTGATCCCCAGCCATGATTACTTCACCCACTTTTTGTGTATGTTGGAATCTAAGACTTGATGGATACTTTTTAGTAAGTATCTCAGCTATTTTACCTAATGTTCTTCACCACCACCTTAGGAAGTTTATATAAGTCAACTTGTTACAATGTCCTACTTTATAATCATCACAATCCACATTAAGCAATATTTCCACAGCTGTATTGTGTGAGACAAGACTTACATTTCTTTTAAAGGCTAATATTTTTAGATTCAATCATGACACTCAGACAAATATCAAATGAACAAATGTCAAAAATTTTTATTCAACTCATTAATTAATGAGAAAGCTAGCAAAATGTTATAGCGGGTTTAAATGAGAATCCAGAGCAGACACATACATAAGCAATCAGGAAAGCTGAAATGAACAGATGAAAAGCTGGTGAATAGCCACAGGGCAGTATTCAATTGCATTCCAGTAGACACAATTTGCTGTTCTCTCTATGAATAAGAAAACTTTGTTATTATTAGTTTCCTACAACTTACAGAGTTGTAAAATAGCTCAAAGACAATAAAAGATAGAGGTGACCTCTAGACAGCACACCCAGGAATATTTTTTGCCCACTTAAAAATCAGTCACATTTCTAATTGGAGTTTGTGTGCTCAGCCTTCATTGCAAGGTCCTTTGCTACACAGCTGAGTGCCACAAAGCAATACTGGTTCCTAAAATGGGGTAAACAGTACCCAGTGGAGATGCTGCCCCTATGCAAATGTTTATCGCCATACCCTCTAGATCAGCAGCTCTGCCATGAGAGACTGAGGAGAGGAAATAGGAAGAAGTTGGCTTTGTGGGGAAGATCCATTAGTAGCAGCAAAGAATCTGAGCAATCATTGACTCCAATAACTGCAGGAGACAGAAACCTGAAACTTGCCCCTTCAGATTCTCTTGTTCCAACAGCCTCATTGTCAGGGTCACAGTTTCCTTCTGCGGAGTGAAGCTGTGGTCAGCAGCCCAGCTAGTGCAAGCCAGAGGTGACTAGAGGGTGAAGTTCACCACATTCACAGGTGTTATATGTGATGTTTTCAATCTAAACAATTAAAATAGTATTGAAATCATTCCTACTAGCAGCACCATCACTGGGATTGTGTCGTCCAATTTTAACCACTGTGTGTTAAAGAATCTTTGAGTAAGACTGCTAGTGCTCAGTTTAAATCATCTCCTGAAGACAGTGTGTTTAGAGTGCCAACTGGCAACCCTCAAGGGAAAGTGTTACAGCACTTCCTGTCAGAAGAGCAAACCAACCTTCAAACTGCCCAGGGAGCATCAGACTTCTTGGATGGGAAGCAGAATCTTCAGAAGGTATGTCAGGTGTTTATTTTGGTCGTAGTCTGGTTATGCACTAGTAAGTCTCCTCAAAATCATTTTGATTCTAAGATGATAGAAATACAACATCCCTCCCTGCCTACTTTGCCTGAACAAGAGTTCTGTCTCTCTGAGAAAGTGCTGGGGCAAAGAAAAGGTCTTCTATCATTCTGAGACCTAGAAATCTACTTCCCCAGGAAGACAATGGCTTCAAAGAAGAGTTGAGCGAGGGCCAGCATGTAAATACTGGATAGCTTCCCAGCAGCTCGAGACAGGTCGTTATTGTGCCATTTCATCATTTTCTTGGGAGGGAATTCCCAGGACTGCTCAGGTTCACATGTGATGTAGAAATACATTCCAAGATAACAAATATAGTCCCTGTAATTTGAGACTTTCCACCCTGCTACTCCCTGCTGCCCACTAATATAATTATGCATGTCACATAATTAGAATATGTTATGATATGCATTTGCATCTTGGTTTTTTTTTTGATTTTTTATTTTAAAGACAAAAGAATGGAGACATACGAACCAGAACAAGCCACAAACAATATCGAAAATACAAAACTATACAGAACATAGCAGGGAATTAGCACCGGATGCTGTATTACATAATGTCATCTTCACACCAGTTAACACACAAACATCAAAGGAAATACCAAACTATAGAGAAGACAGCAGGGAATCATCACTGGGTGCTGCACAACATATAGCTATCTTCACTTCTGTTAATACAAAAACAATTGAGGAAATACAAATTATAGAGAACGTAGAAGGGAATTAGCTCTGGATGCTGTCCCACACAATGTTACTCAGTTACACAGACGATGGCCCACTTCAATTTTCATTCAATTTTCTCCTCCCTCATCTCCGTTGCCCTACCACTCAATCAGTCATCTTTCCTGTGATAATAACTGTATTCCTGGGTTTATCTATACCCGCGGACTCTCGCCTTGGGAAGAGACATAGCTACCTCAGACTATACTATAGCATACATGGGTGTACACAAACTGCCATGGTCGGAGGTGGAAAAGCACCCATGCTCACAGCAGACCGGCCGGCTCTACCCCGTCACAGTGCTATGAGTGGGGGCGGGTCCAGTCCATGGGGCACCCTCAGTGGGGCCCACAGTGGAGCAGCCACGGGGCCCACAGCGGAGCAGCTGCGGGGCTTGCAGCTGAGCAGCCGCGGGGCACGTGCCCTCATCAGGGCGCCCTTGGTGACCCGTTTGGCTCTTTCCCATTGCCTCGATGCCAGAGGCCCTTTCTTCTCCTCCTCCCTCCTCCTGATCTCCAGTATTACCGTTCCCCACCCCTTGCAGCTGGGCGTTGGACGAATTTACGATGCTTGGTATAAGGGCTTGAAATCTCCCTGGCCCATTTTCACTGTGTTAGTTCAGGGTATGAACTGAGTTTAAAGATTAGTTCTAGAATAGAGTTGGAGGATTTTCTCGGGTCTGCTGTATAGAGTATGTTGTTTTTCAGACTCCTAGTCTGCTGCTTTTCATCTAATTTGTTGCTATGAGTTCATGCAAGGTTCATATGTGCAAGCTGTAAGGAGACCCTCTTGGTGCTCACATTAATAGTTTGGGGTGAGTCCTGAAGACTGTGGATTCATCCCATTGTTGCCAGGAACAGGAGGTCCTTGCTCAAGCTGCTGAGACTCAAGGTGCTCCCAGAGAGAGTTCAGGGTGGGAGCTGAGTTCTGGCAACCCAGCTTGTGCTTCCTGCCTGATGTTGGAGTGAGAAGGGCATGAAGCCACGCAATCCACCTCCATCTGCATCTTCCTCCTATTGCAGTGCTGGAGCCTCCATCTGCTCCTTGGCCAGATCCCTGGGAGCCGCCGCGGCTCACTGCTGAGGTTCCCCACTGCTCTCCGCCAGTAGCCACTCACCCAGCAGAGAGGCAGGGGGCCACCGCCTCGAGCCAGGTGCAGAGCTGGGCGTGGTGGGCTGTGTACTAGTTGCATTGATTCTCTCCAGGCACTATTAGGAAGGTTGCCGCAGAGTGGGGGCTCTGCCCCAGTGGCTGTCGCAACCTCTCATTCTCACACTGGGTTCGACAACTGCTCCCAACCGCCACTGCCTCCTTTCATGGCTGCGCCCTCCTCTCTCCAGCCCTGGATCAGCTCTCGGAACTCTGCTTTCCCCTGGCCGAGTGGGGAGGCTTCCATGAGCGTGGGCCTCAGAAGCTGAAGCTGTGAATGCCCGAATGAGGGTGCAGGCCATGGGTGTGCTTGGAGCAGTGACTTCCTTCTTCTCCTCTCCCTCTGACTGCACCATGGCAGATCTCCAATCCTTTCCTCCAGCAGAGGTTTTGCTTAGTCTTTCCAATGGCTTCAATTCCCATTTCAGATCCTTCCTGAGTTCAGGATACCCACCTCTTTCCCTTCTGTCCTTCACATGTTGCTATATTCCTGTATTCCTTTGTCTGAGTGGCATTCCTCCGGGAGGTTCTCTCTCCGCTGCCTACCTAGTCGCCATCTTGAAGTTCTCTCATAAAATTTATTTAGTTATTTGTTACTTTCTAATGAATTGACCATTACATTTCTAAAGTTCTGAAATGGCCAACAGACCATAGAAAGATACCACTTTAGGCTTCTGCTTGAAACCAACAGCTACAGAAAACTGCCGGCCTTGATTCAGGGCCAGCATTTGCATCTTGTATGTGGCTTAGTATATATTCTCCCCCGTATAAGTACCGCGCGCTAACCGATTGCGCCACTGGAGCTCCTACTTAGTATATATTCTCAAGTCTATTTGGGACCAATAAGCCAGGTGATCATGGGCAGATTACCGCCAGAGCTCTCTAAGCACGATACACTGCACACTTATCTGTGAGCTGTGAGAGGGAAGGCTAGGTGGTCTTTCAACTTCCTCTAACTCCACAAGGCACTTTCATCTCCAAACTGAGTTCCTTTAAAGAAGCTGTCAAGAACCTCGTATTGTACCTTGGTTCACAAACTGAATTCATTCTTTGATTTTGGAAAAGATGGACATGTTCGCGTTTGTGTGGGAAAGACGGCCGAGGTCGTGTTTGTCAGCCAATGCAGTTTCCAAACAGAAATAAAAACTTTGCCAAATGCTTCTGTTTGAGAACCAAATTGTTCACACACAAGCATTCATAAACTGAGGTACCACTTTACTTAGGGCAGTTATTCAATTAAAATGAAACATTATTTATATCACTGTTTAAGGCCTAGCTCCCTTGCTAGACATTAAAGCCCCATGAAGACAAGACTGGTGTCTTTGTTACCCAGCACCATTTCCCAAGCACCTAATATGGTGCTTGACAGGGAGGAGGAACCATTAAGTAAGTGCTGAAAAAATGAATGAAGTCGCCAGGGACTTGAGTTCTTACCTGCTCAACAGCGGCAGTGAGGAGGCCTGGGTGGAGTGGGCGGGGATGAGTTTCCTTGATCTGCTGTGACCTCAAAGGCAGTAGAAGTCTTTAGACCATGATCACTAGGGTCTCTTCTGGCAACCAAGGCTGGAGCACCTACAGTAGTCACTAAAACCTTCCTAGCCCTGACCTCACAGTCTAAGACAGACACTGGTAATATACCACCTCTGGAGTCTGCCTGACCTGCCTCTACCTGAAGGAATTTGGGTTGGGTGCAGGCACGTAAATGCTTTGGGGAGGTCTGTACCTCATTTGGATGCTGGCTGCCAGTGGTGCACCCTGGCCAGGGCCTGCAGGTCAGCTCGGATTCCTGTGCAGAGCTCCACACTCATGGCCTCAGCTTCGCATACCCTCTGCCAACTGCGATGCAACATAGCCAGCACTGGTCACAGCAGGGACACCCAGCTGAGGGGAGACAGGAGGCCTGGAGCCCTGCCGCACTCCCTTCCTGATCACGGAGCTCAGCCTGCTGTGGAGTTTTGCCCAGCAGGAGGAAAGGGAAACACTGGAGGGTGCGATTAGGCCAAGCCACGACCCGCAGGAGTCAACAGAGACGGCCCTGCTGGGCGGTTTGGGCCTGCTTTTCCATTCCTTCTCTCCCCGTCCTCCTTTCTCTCCTTGTTCCTCCTCCTTTTCTCCTTCTTCCGCTTCCTCTTTTTCATGACCTAATCAACTTCTAAAAACCCCACCTCTCAACACATGAGACTTGGAAGCACGTTTTAGATCCAAACCAAAGTAACTTCCCTGTGACTTGACGCAGCAACATGTGCCTGGCAGAGAGGGGGAAAGACAGCAGTCTTCTTACCAGCGTGTTAACCAAGATATTTTCACTTAACATCATGTTAAGCTTCAACAACAGCGTTACACTTAAAAATGCCCCCGTGGTCTCCACCATGCTTTGTTTTACTCATGAAATCTGCACTCTGCACGGGAGATCTCTCACTGTAATATACAGCATTTGGAATAACGTTTGGAGAACACATTAGTATTGCCATGCCAACAAGTGGGGCAGAGTGGCAGAGAGTGTCCAACTGCACTCTAGCAGGCTCACTTTTTTTGTCTATGGGCTTCAATGTTTCCCAGGACTGAACTATCCAGTTATATGGTTTTCCTAGAAACACTGTGAATTATGACCAAAGCCAGTGTATACACAAATAAAAAAGCACAAGACCGAATGATTTCTGCTGTGTCTTCCCTTAGACTCACAACACTAAGTCATGCGAGACATTTGACCATATCAACATCTGTTTTCAAATGGTTGGCAATTAACATATGTTACTTACATAGGATGAAAATAAAATGCATCTCTTTTTTGTTTGTTTGCAAATTGTTGAATAGAGGACTTGTAACAAATATCTGAAGGTCACTTTTAAAAAATTACTCACAATCTACAGGAGATAGAAAATATTAGATTGTCATGTGCATGTATGTGTGTGTGTGTGTGTGTGTGTACAGATTTGCAAAAGATGGGGAAGGGAAGGACAAAGCATGGCTGAAATGCATGTGTTTCAATAATGAGAAATAGAGATGGAGATGATTTAGCATGGGAAGCCTCGAGGTCCTTTGTATATTGCTAAGTGATTTGCATACTGCTGGGGCTACCAGTTTCTGCCCTGTATTCCCATAGCCTTCTCTTCTCGTTCCTGCTTTGCCTTCTTCCTCTAGGAATATAATAGTAATTAAGCTAGCAGGAAACATGGAGAATAAAAGATGCAGAGGTAGCGCTCAAAGTCACCTCTAACTTTTAACTCCATAAAGATCTGGGGACAGATCTGCCCTGTCAGCTTCTCAGGAGAAGACTCCAACATTATTTTTTCTCTTCTGGAAAGGAAACCCATTGGAGGGATTATGAATGTTATTCTGTGCCTCAGTCTGAAGTTTAAATCTTTTCAAGCATGCAGTTATTAAGATGCCAAGTTGCCTCACTTAATTACAACCTTTATTATAGTATTGAATACTTTAAATGCACTATTTATCACACCTGAGGAGAAGAGTAGCTTTGCTTTAATGGACCTCTCTCAGTGGGCCATCTATTGATTATCTTCTCTGCTGAATTAATTCCTAGTAATCGCCTAGTGAGCAGTCATTGAAGGAAGGTCCACTGTGCACACAGGGCTGGGGTTGAAAGGGTCTGATGGGCCTCCCTGATACCTGCAGCCTGTGCCTGAGCAGCCCATGTGCTCAATGAACTAAGGCCTCCAGGCCACCATGCTGTCTTTACTTCAGAAAGACCATCAATATGTATAGAGGGCCAGCAGTTAAAGGAGGACAAATCAGTTCCATGCCAACTGTATAAAGGCCCCTCCAACAATGAAAGAAGAACCTGGCTTAGTGAAAGAAGACCAGCTTCAGCAGGAGACTAGTGTTTTTTGGAGTTTCCACCTGAGAAGGGTGTTGCATGATACCTATTACCTCATTTCACTGACTTTACTCCCATCATTGAATGAGTTCCTCTTTCAAGATGCAGATTTTCAAGAGCACATTATTAGTCTAGTTTTTGAATGAGCTTCCTGAGGTTCAGAGAGGTGATATATGTCGTTGTGAAGGCAAATAATAGCAGGTAGGTGGTAGTTCTGTCCGATTTCAAGGAGGAGGCAGATTTAGAAAAATAGCAGGCTATCAGAGAGACAGGAAGGCGAAGGCCACAGCCACGACTTTGCCTTTCCCTGGTGGAGGACAGAGGTTCCAGAGTCTCCCCAGTGACCTCCATTCTCTTGTCCTTTTACAAATCCCATTCAGGAGTCACTTTATAACACTCTGCAGAACCTACTCATCTCAAGCATCTCAGCCTTTTACAAATGAACTGTCGCCTCTAATTCAATTCCACTGCAGTGCCCAGCGGCCAGTGTAACTGTGTATTTGTAAAGCTGAATAATGAATAGCCTGGTGGGCTGTTTCTCTTCAAACTTCCCCTTCCCTTTTCTGGGCCACACCTAGGCTGGCCGCTTCTTTTCTGAGCAGGCTCTGGGGAGTGGCAGAAGGAGAAGGGCAACTGTGTTCACAGGTTGGGTGTTGACCCTGGAGACTGAGATGCTCTCAGGTGAGCCACCCAGTTAGGGTTCTGTGATCATACAAGGGCCACACTTAGCTGTATGGAAAAGTTGGCAGAGTTAGATTTAGGCACAGTGTAATTAATGCAGCTAAGTTTGTATTTATGACCTCTAGTCTTCTTCCGTGCATCTTTCCTCTCCTTGTGATATCTTAAAATTATAGCAACAATAATAATAATTTAAATAATACCTACCATTTGTTAATTGTTCATTGAGAACCAAGCACTGGCCGGGTGTGGTGGCTCTGGCCAGTGATCCCAGCTGCTCTGGAGGCGGCGGGAAGGTCACAAGTTCCAGACTAGTGTGGGCAATTTAGCAAGACTGTCTCAATATAAAAAAGTAAAAAGGGCTGGGGAGGTGGCTCAGGGCTCTCTCAGCTCAACCCCAGTGTCTTACAGAACAAAAGCAAGCCAACAAAAACCCAAGCCCTTAACATGTCGCATAGGTTATTTCATTAATTCTGACAGCCTGATCAGGCGGCATCACTGCATTACTAATGAAAGCCTGGTTGTCAGCCATTGCTTCACACTGAAATCGCCCAGGAAGTTTCTGCAATTGTGGAAACTGTTTTAGTTGCCTGGGGGCAGATCCTGAGAACTAGTGGCTCCTAACAGGGGCAGCTCATAGGAAAATGTATTGATCCCTGGATCTACTCCCTGAGTTTGAGTTGACTGGTCTGGGATGAGTTCCAGGCCTTGGGAATTTTTAAAGTTTCTTCACGTGAGTTACACAAATAGTCAAAGTCGAGCCACCACTGAATTGCACTGGTTTGAATTATGTGCCAGAGACCTACAGAAGTGGGGGAAGGATGCTGGAATTTGAACTGGCTGACCCTGTGGTGGGAGTTTCTGATTGTTATTTCCATCTCTCTCGCCATCATCCAACACGAGCAGGGAGCCTTTCATTATTTACACCTCCGTACGAATGTTATTTTGGTAGCATTTTAAGTCACCCCTTCCTGTTTGTAGAAGGGGAACCTCTATAGTCTGTAAGAAGCATTTTAGGACCCTGAGCGTATTCTGTAGCTTAGAGGGGGCAGGAGCCCTGCTGCTAAGGCTCCATGCCTGTCTTAGTGCATAACACCGAGGTCCTTTATGGGTGCTGCCCTGGGGTTGCTAGGACTCCAGCAGAGACTGCATGTGCCCAGACCCATGGAAAAATCTCTCCTGAACACCTGGTGTCCTGCGCATCTCCTCCTGGCAGCATGGTTACTCTCACTAGCAACTTAGCTTTTGCTGATACTGTAAGAGTCAAAATTTGATTCTGATAGAGTTACATTGTTTTTAAAAATCCCTTCCACCTTTTGACGTCTCCCCCTCTCAGCATGGGCCTTCACTGTCCTTGTTCCACATTTAGCCCCAGCATCTGTCCTCCCTGGATACCTGCGGTTGGGCAGGGACTGCTGATCCTGTTCCCAGGTCCCAGATCGAGTGGGTATGACAGGATCTCAGCAGCCTTGAAGGGGCAGGCAGGATATACAGGCCTTTCCCTGCCTGAGAACTCAGCGCTCAATGGAAGGCTCACAGTGTGTCACACTGGTTGTTGTTCCCAGCTCAGAACGCAAGCATGTGGTTTCTGTTATGGGAGTTCCCAGGGTGTGCCCTGCAGTCACTCAAGAAGGAGTCCAGACCAAGGTGTTTTTAATCTTCCTCAGTCTGTCTTGCTCTGTGCACACAGGCAGACCCTGCAGTGGTGAAAGGAGGAGGTGGCACAGGCACTGAGTGTCTTCACTTGGGTCACAGTTGGGTATTGCTCAGGGCAGGGTCCTGACAGAGACTTTAATGGAAACCACTCTTTCAGGTGTTTTCCACCTCCTCAGCTCTGGACCCACACAGATGTCAGCGGAAAGCTGAGCTGGGCACAAGTCAGGCAGAGCATATGCTCTGTGGAAGTTCCCCACCCCTCAATAAGGACTAATGTTACCCATCTGGTATCTCTTCTTTTTCCCTGTGGAGAGTTCTAGGAAATGACTCAGTTCCTCAAATGATTGGATGATGCCTAGTCCCTTGCTGACTCTGTTGATTGTAGGGTAGGCCTGATGCCAAAACTCAGACACACCCTTGGAATTGCGCTGTGGCTGAAAAAGACTCTGCCAGCTCTTTGGTTCTCTGAGGCTGTATTTTTGTAACTTCAGAAAGACTGACAAGCATACTGGGAGATGAATTAGCGTGCTTCCTTACAGTTGCTCAGGATCAGAACCGTGCCTTTGGCCTTGCCTCCTCTCTCCCCCCACTGCTGCTCTCCCAGTGCTCCAGTCCTGAGGAGACCTTCAAAACACATCGAGAGTCTGGCCACTGCCACTCCTCGCACACTGCTCAGAAATGCCATCCTCTCTGTCAGCACCCCGTCTTCAGCTCCGAATGTCTTTCTGCTCTCCTTTTGGTCGTCTTGGGCTCTAATCAATATAGTGCAAAGATGCTGATAACCTAGGTCACGTCACTGCTCTGATTCACACTTTCCCACATGGGCTTCCAGCTCCGGCGGAGTAAAGTCAAAGTCTTCATGCTGGCACAAGGCCCTCCAAGAGCCGGCCCTCTGCTACTTCCTTCAGCTTACCGCCTTAGCCGCAGATGCGCTGATGTCGTCTGCCATCGATGTTCTTCCCCCAAGTATATGCATGACTCACTGGGTTTATTCAAATGATTGCTCAGTTGTTTTGCATTGAATTTGCATTCCAGATATTTAACTTTGAGCCTTTTTTCCCATTAATCAGTTAAGCCCATATAGGGCGAAACAGCCCAAACTCTGTACAGGCAACTCCTCTCTCCTCCCTTTCGTTTCGAAAGTAGGTTTTGTATCTGACAATATGTCTTATGTACTAGGCATACAGAAGAAATCTGTCTGCTCTCTAATAAGAATATCTCAAAGGAATATCCAGATGAACCCTGGGCAAGGTCTGACAACCATTCATGATCACTAAGAACCAACTGAAGTGTGAATTTACTTTGAAAAATGGCCATTAGTAATGAAAATGTCAAGTGAACTCTGCCTTTCCATAACCAGAGTAGATGGCTTCCCCTTTTCACAAAGCCTCAGCCCATGAAACAGGTTCTGATCTTTTCCAGGATTAAAACTTACGGTTATGGCTGGAAACCCATGGCAGCAGTGCCCTAGAAAAGAATTTAAGTGTTTTGAAAATTATGGTTTGGGATGTCTGTAAGTTATTCTCAGAACCTGGGTATGGCCAATCTGACCATTTGAATATTCTCACTTTGGAATGGGAACACTTCACAGACTGCCTGTAATGTGGAAATACAAAATTCATTCACATATGTGAGGAATGTATTCCTCTGCCGTCTCAGTTCATATCTGTCTGTATAATATGTGGTTTATCCGTGATTAAGCAAGAAGTAATTTGGAAAATGCTGGCTTAGTTCCGATCTACATTATGGACTTCAAGTTAAGACAGTTTAAAAGTTAAAGTGTGTCTCAGATGCATTTGACCTTTTACTTGTTAGGTGAATGTTACTGCATATTTCCTGATTTATATCCCCTCAGTGTCTACATTCTGACAAGTCTTCAGAATTTGGTGCTAGAATTTAAGTCTTTGATAGTTTACTTTTATATACCAGCTAAAATTAAAACAACATTCTTATATTACTATAGCCTGAGGTGATCAATTAATTACTATAAATAATAAATTAATTACTATAAATAATTACTATATCCTTAGCTCATCTTGCTTAGGAGGACCTTAGCATCTGCCATGTACTTAATAAGTCTTATAAAACTGCATATTCAGAAGGAAGAACATGGGAAAGAGTCCCACCTTCGTCTCACACTCTACCTGCCACATACTGGATGTTCTTTGAACTGGCAGCCTTGCTGTGACAGAGATTTCTCTGCGAAGGAAGACACACTGTCCTCCTTAGGAAAAACGGTATCAAATGAAAGGACCGGCTGCCTGCCTCTGCTGAACTGAGGGGAGAGAAAATTTCAGCTATAGTTATTTTTTAATCATCTATCTCTCATCTCTTCTCGTTCCTTATTTTTTTTTTGTCTTTTCCCTCTCTTCCAAATGGGGGTGAAAACTGAGCAGGCTTAAAGTACAGTGGGAAGTGAAAGGGACTGAAAGTTTGAAAATTGAAAAGCGAGAAGGGCCAGCATGGAAATACTACCTTTTAGGTTATTTCTAAATCATCTCTATGTACAACTGCCCTCGCATTTTCAAAACCAATCAACACTGATATTTCTGTCACCTGCCGTGTCCTAGGCTCCATGACAGTTACTGACGTGCTCCAGAAAATAAAGCAGGACTCGTCTTCCAAGGGGCTCATTGCAATGCGGGAACACTCAGCTAAACAATCATTTTACACTGTTGATTATCAAAGGCACACACACAACTAAAATCAATCATATTACCATAGCTTTCAAAGTATTACATAGGAAGAGGAGAAGTGACAGTTTTAACCCACTATTAAGAACTAAAAATCTCTGATGGTTCCAGACCTTTTCCTATGCATATAAAAGTGTAGGTATCTATTCATATGTTGGGGACCCCCAAGACCACTAGGCACCCCAAAAGAAACCAGATGTGCAGCACAAACCATATGATTCATACAAAAAAAAATTAAGCAGAGTACAGTATTCTCAGCAGCAGAGAATGGGAGGAATGCTCCCAAATTCCGAGCTCCCTATGTCAGCTCTGTGTGAAAATTTCGAACAGGAATTTCAAAGCACGGAGTAAAGCCTGTTCCTGTATTTTGAAGTTGTGCAAACGTTTCTCTGCATAACTCATCTGTACATTTTATCCAAAATGCTATTATGCTCTGTCTGTCTGCAAATTTTCTCTGAAAGATAACATTGATCATGGACCTTTTCCCATGTCACTTCATGTAGGTCTACCTAATTCTTTCTTGTAGTGCATAATATTCCATTTTATGGATGAACAATTGATTTAGCTGTTCTTGGTTAGGTAGACATTTAGTTTGTTTCTTTGTTCTATAATTTATAATTAAATAGGAACCATTCTACATGCACCATTGTACATATTCTTCAAATATTCATGGCCACTGTTTCTGTTAAGTGGGGCTCTGAATAGTATGCCTGGTACCACCTGACTAGACAAAGAATCCTCATAGTGTACTAGTGTATGGAATGCATCCTGGAACTTTGGTGGATGTATCAGAGTATGGAAAGAATGTCAGAAAAGAGGACAGTTAAGAAGTTAAAGAGAGAAGAGAGAAAGAAGGGAAAATATATGTACACACACAAGATAGCTAAGATAATTGTTCTAATTTCTATTGTTCTATCGAAAGGAACAGTTGCTGGGTGTGGTGGCGCACACCTGTAATCCCAGCACTCAGGAGGCTGAGGCAGGAGGATTGCTGCAAGTTCGAGACCAGCCTGGGCTACAAAGTGAGTCCAAGGCCGGCCTGAAATGCATAGTGAGACCCTGTCTCAAAAAGACAAAAAGGAAGGAACAGTTAATGTTTCATTGTCTAATCAATCTTACATGCCTATATTTGTTTAGCTGAGTACCCAATTTGAAGATAACAGCAGATAATACAACATCCATTGTTAATTTCCTATCATCTTATCTGAAATTCTGTATTGCTTTTACTGTTTTTATGTTGTTGTGTTTATGTCTGTGTGTTTGTTAATATATTCTGGTTCTTTCCTCTTTACAATAAAAATGTTTTAAAAAGAGGGTGGTAGCGATCAGGGCCTGGACTAAGCCACTACAAGGGACATGGAAAGCAAGGAAGTGAGGAGGACTTAGTAGCTGGAAAGCAGTACAGCAGCGCCTGGGGACAGGTGAAGAACGCAGTGACAGG
This sequence comes from Dinomys branickii, assembly GCA_004027595.1. Taxonomy (NCBI): domain Eukaryota; kingdom Metazoa; phylum Chordata; class Mammalia; order Rodentia; family Dinomyidae; genus Dinomys; species Dinomys branickii. The sequence continues at coordinate 244,159 of PVLD010000464.1, read as the reverse complement.
TGACTGCCACTCCTACAGTCTGGAGGACAGCAAAGAGGTGGCACACAATGGGAGCGAGTGGATTGCCACTGAGAAGCACCTGCAGTAATTCAGGGAAGTCACGGCGGATGCCAAAATTTCCCACTGTTCATTCATTCACACATGTTGAGCATCTGCCTTGTGTCAGCCGTTATCACTGGTGTAAATTCTTTTATGTTTTTGCTTTGCAAATAACCTGGCCATGAATTTACGTCACTGCTATTCTTTCGTGAAGGGCACAAAGCTTGACAAGAGTGGCAGGGGGTGATGGCCACCGAGGTCCCAGATGCTTGAATGATTTGCACACACTTTACACTGGAAATATGAGGAGGGAGGGAGGAAGGAGTTCTGCAAGCAAAGATTCCTCTTGTGTCTGGGTTGGGAGACAGGCTCCTTCCCATGCTTCCATTTCGGAGAGCAGCCCTCACGAGTGTGGGTAGCCGCCTGCCCTCCCGCCCCCCGCTCCCGCAAAGCCTTCTCGCTGGCAGCTCCAAGCATCACTTGTGTGGGCATTAAGCGTGGTGAGAGAGGAACCGGCAAGCAGCTTTCCCCATTCTCCCGGATTTGCTCTCCCTGTCCCACGCGCCGCTCCCCCCACCCTGTGAGCCTAAAGTGCAGCTGCCCTGCATCAGAAGTCCAGGCACATATAAACTGCAATTTGAATGATAGGGAGGTTTTATTTTACAGGGTTTTATGCGGCCTTCAATAAAAATGGAAGTGCTTTTCTGCATTTTATCTCACAACTTGTTTGAATTTATATTGGAATCTGCTTCCTGATTAAGTTTAGTTGACTATGCAGAGAACTTCCATTCTGCATTCATTTGCACCCAGTGTATATAAGGAGTGTGAGCTCACACATTCTTTATGAAATTCCTTCACATAGTTTCGGAAGCCTGGATGAGAGGGTCGTGATTTTTTTTCCTTCGCACTGACATAAGTCTCTTTCCTCTTCTTTAAATTCAGGTAGAAGGTCAAGTTACGTTTCTCCAAAAGAGACACAGAGATGTCCAGAAACACGTGAGAGGATATCTAGCATCACTAATCACCAAGACAGTACAAACCAGACCGGATTAGATCTCATTAGAATGGTTTTTACCAGAAGAGCAGAAAATGCTAAGCACTGATGAGGATGTGGAGAAATTGGAACCTTCGTGCAGGACAGGGGAAACGGGAAACAGCGCTGGCGCTGTGGGAAATAGCGCAGCCGTTTCTCAGAAATTCAACCTGGAATTACCACGTGCGTTAGTAACCCTACTTCTGTGCAGATAACTGCCACCCAAAAGATTTCAGAGCAGGGACCTGAGCTGATATTTGCACGTCAATGTTCGGAGCAGCATCGTTCATACTAGCTGGGTGGGGGGAAGTAACCCAAAGGGCCATTAATAAATAAAGGGATGAATAAAATGTAGTATATCTGTCAAATGGGATATTATTCAGCCTCCAAAAGGAATAAAATTTTGGTACATCCTATAACACGAACATTATGCTAGGTGAAATAAGCACAAATATTGCATGGCTCTATGTATATGGAGTTCCTAGATTACTAAAATTCACAGAGACAAGAAGTAGAGTGGTGGTTACCAGGGGCTGGGGATAGGGAGAGAGAGGTGGTAACTGTACAGGTGGGAAACAATTTCAGCATGGCAAGATGTACAGGTTTTGAAAATAGGTGATGGTGACAGCTGGAGGATAATGGTGTACACACTAAATACAGTTAAAGTGGCAAGTTCTGTGTCATATTTCCAGAATTTTAAAAATTAGAAAAGCCAGGTAACAGTCCAGGATGCCTTTCCCCCACTCATTCTTTTTCCCAACTCCCTGGGATTTTTCTCTCTTTTTTTCTCTTTCATCCCAGCTTTGTCTCCTTCCTTCACTGTTTTTTGTGCTTCTTTTCCCTTTTTTATTTGTAAATATTTCTCTAAGGCTGGAGTCTGATGCAACCAGTGACCCTCTGTAGATATTTGAACCAACATGATAGCTTTGTCTAGTACATTGTCATTTGAAAGCTTATCGCTAATTGAAAAACGTAAGGTTGTGTTTTCTGGCGGAGATTGTCTTCTGAGTTCCTAAAGTCTCTAGGATCTTAAAATTCCTGCACCTCTACAGAGGACTCATGCATTCATTACAGACGCATTATTGGAAAACAAAAGTCACTGTAGCTATTTCAAGCAAAGAAGATTTAACACAGGGAGTGACATTTCCAAGCTGTTGTTGGAGGAGGAACAAAACTGAGGTTGGAGAGAGATTGCTCTCCAGAGAGAAGGCACCCAAGTCTATGCCCCAGGCTCTAAAGGAATCTGCTTGCCACGAGCCCACGAGCCCCTGCACCTCTGCAGTGGCTTCAGAAGCCATAGGCCTCGGCTACCACCTGTAAGGGTCCTTTTACTGCCTACTGCTGTTGCCATCTCCTCAGAGTCAGTGTGACATGGCTGCTGCACAGGCTGGAGACAGAAGAAGCATCCCTTCCCCCACTTCTCTAGTCACTCACACAGTGGTGTCCAGGGGCAGAAGCAAACCTGGAGCTTGCCAGCAGTGTGGTCTCGGAAATGCAGTTTCCAATTTATATACCTATGATTTGGGGACTTATAGGAAAGGAGTTGCTGCATATAGCAGTAATTTCTCCGGAACTCGTGTTGTGTAGCAGTTGCAATGAGCTCAGATGTAGCCACTCTGAGCCCTGCATGATGACAGTCTCAGGCTCTAGAAGGACCATGGTGCTTACGTCAGATAGTCCCTGCAACCCTTTACCAAGTCCTTTCAGGACCCATGTGCTCTGTGCAGTGCTTTGAACCCGATAGCAACAAGCCTAAGACAGAGGTTCCATAATCTCCGTTTTTCAGATAAAGGAGGAGAGGTCACACAGCCCCTGAACCATGAGGCTAGGATTAAAACCCAGATCTGGCTGACTCATCACATTTAACTCATCCAAGCTTCCAAGTCACAGGGTTGCTGGGGATTCAGTGATATTCTAGACACAGGCCTGCAGATTTACATGTCTATGCCCTCATCCACTGGTGTATTCCGTGCTCCTCTCTCCTCTGAAAATAATGGATGCTATATTCATTGAGCACCTCTGTTGAGAGCAAATGTTACATGTCCTCTCTCCCCTCTGAAACTTGGCTCCGTCTCCTGTGGACAGGGTGTTGCTCATTCCACTGCCTGCCTGGTGATGCTAAATGGATGCACTCCTAGACCCAAGAGAGAAATCAGAAAACTCGAGTTGTTTCTGCCACTGGGCAGCTTCTCCTCTTACCACCTGTATAAGTGTCCAGTGGCTGATGTACCAAACTGCCATAACCTTGGTGGCTTAAAACAATAGGATCTGTTCTTTTCCGTTTTAGGAGCCTAAACTCTAGGTGTCGGCAGGGCCACACCCCCTCCTGAGCTCCGGGGGAGCCTCTTTCCTGGTCTCTGCCGGCTGCTGGCGGCTCAGGGTGCTCCTTAGAAACTCTTCCTTCACTGTCACATCACTTTCTCCTTTTCTGTGCATCCATCTAATCTCCCTGGGCCTCACTCTCTTAGTTCTCCTTGCGATGCTATTTTGAGCTCGTTTGGATAATCCAGGGTGTTCTCTTCCAGAGATCCTTAACACAGTCATACCTGCAAAGACACTTTTCCTAAGTAAGGTAACATCCACAGGTCCCGAGGACTTGGATGTACTCACGTCTTTGGGGAGAACCATGGGCCTGCTACATCATCCTTGGGGACTGGAAGGAAGGAAAGGCTTTCTCCCTCCTGCTCCCAGAAGCGCATCTTTGGACCTGGGCCTTTCTATTCTATGCTGCTAGTGTCTTTCCTGCAGTTTACTCCAGTTACTAGGCAATAGCATGACAGAAAGAAAGGAAGGAAGGAAAAAAGGAAGGAAGGAAAGAAGGAAGGAATAAAGGTAGGAAACCTGGGCACACTAAAAAGGTTTATTTGCACAGTTGTCCTCCTTATTTGACCAAAATTAGTAAACTGAACCCGGTGCATCTCCAGTTTGGATGAGATGGCGCTCCCAGGGGCTCCCTGACCTCCAGTGCTAGAAATTCCAACACAGTCCTCACCCCAAAGAAATTATCCAAATTAGTTCTTCTTCTGGTGTTCTATCCTGGACAAAAACACAAGAAAAGTTTCTCAAATTAACTTATTTCTTTCTGGTTTCTTCCTCCTGTGCTTTATCTCACTAAAACAGCTCTTCACTTTTCTCCTCGCTTTTCTGAATTACCACACGTTAGTCTCTCCAACGAATCCCTGAAGTCAGACTTCCTGTGTCCTCCCCCCCAGCCCTCAGGAGCTACACACCACGTTTTCACTCTCACTCTCTGCCCAGGTTGTCATTAACAAAAGGGTAAAGTGCAGTGTTGGGCGATGGGGATTTCTTCCCACCCAAGAACAAAGGAGATGATTACTCTTTCATGCAGGATTTGAGAGAAGGGATTTTCCATTTTGCGAAACCCAAGGACAAAAGCAACCCACAGGCTCAGCTCTCTGCTGCTTCTGCCAGGAGCAACAGCCTAGAATCTGAAGCTCACCTTTCCCTAGTGGGGTCAATTCCATGCATAACACAGTTTGCCCTCTGGTTAGAAGCAGGGGCTCTTCCAAGCTGCCTTCACTATGCTATAGACATTCACATTCACTTTATTCTGGGACCCTGGCCTTGGGATCTATTCTGTCCACGTGACTGATCGGGGTACAGTTCTTCTAAACACCACAGAAGAGTTTGTTTCCCTTGGTATGGCATTCCCAATTTTGTGGAAATTTTCACATGGATTTTAATTTGATGCTGAAAATAACCAGTGGTGCGGTTGGCTAGGTATCGCTAACCTCATTTTGCAGATAGAGACACTGTGGTCAGACAGCTGGTACCAAGCCGCCAGCCTGTACGTGGAAGATCTGAAACCCCACGGCAGGAATTCCAGCTGTGAAGGCAGTTTATGTTCTGCTTCTGGATTTCTCCTCTTAGTCTGTTTTTTCCTTCCCTTCCTCCTACGCATCTCTCCCTCCTTCCTTCCTTCCTTCCTTCCTTCCTTCCTTCCTGTCCTTCCTTCTTCTCTCTTTTTTCTTTCTCTTTCCATCTGCTTTTGACTTTTACCTAGACCCAATTTCCTGCTGTGTATCTTTCTGTGTACTGTAATTCTTTGTGCTGTTATCCTAGACTTGATACCTATACACATCACTAGTAACTGTGTGATCTGGGGCACCTTTCTTAACCTCTGTGAGCTTTGGTTTCCTCGTCTGATAAAATGGATAATACGAACTCCCTCCTAGGGTTATTGTGGAGGAGGGTTAGTGACAGTTCGTAGATGGCAACAGAGGCAGAGAGGTTGAGGTGAGAGAGATGTCGGAAGGTAGTTAACAGTCCCTGGCGCATGGCTGGCAATCAGCCAATATTTCTTTGCCCCGGTTTTGGTGCAACCTGAAATGGTGGCTAAGATTGTACACCTTCGTCCTCAGTCACCTGTGTCATCCCTATCACAGAACTGTTGGGTTTGACTTATCAGGAGACCCTGGCTGCACTTCTGTGACTATAAGCCATGGCCAAATGAGAGAAGCCTGACAGATGTGGTCAGAGTGATTAATAGCAGCCTGTCTCGGGAGCTCCGAGAGTGGCGAGTGAGACACACTGCCCCTGACTGCACTTCTAATTCTGTACTGTCACACACGGATGTTTGGCCAAGCGGAAGTCTCGCAACCACAGCACAGAGTCTGGCTGCAAGCCCTGAATTTCCTGGGTCACCAAGACAGAATATCTGAGTGGCAAAGAAAATGAGCCAGGGCAGTGGTATTTACCCAGAGCCGGGCGTGAATGCAAGGTGCAAGCACAGCTGCCCTGCTCCCCTTGGCTGGCTTCGCACTGGGCAGAGGGTGAGCCAGGGAAAGCACAGCAAAGGCGAGCTCATGCAGGTTTTGCCCCCATTCCCGCAATGCCATCATCTGCTGCTCTCTCAGTGAGAAATTCACTGGCAGGACATCATGCTCAGGAATGTAAGAGCCAAGTCTAGGGGAGAGATGTGTCTCATTTTCAGACGTTGTCACTGCTGTCTTTCACCCATCTTGTTTGCAAGTTAAGTAGCATTATTTTTCAAGGCAGGTATTAACCAACATCCATTCTTCAGATATCCAAGTGCTTTAACAGATGGAGGATTATGCAGAAAGAAACTCTGATGTATCATTGTGACCAGCTACAGTTAGGATTTTCTTCCATGACCTTCACATCTTGAACATGGCTGTCAGAACATCCACTTGTTCCATTCAAGGGGAAGTAGCACTGAATACATCTTAATCTTCCCCAAGCAGGTTATCAAATTCCTGCATAGTAATTATGGGACTGTGATCTCTCCAGAATAGGGAAGTGGTGGTCCTATCCTGCTGGACCAGAACCCCTGATCTCAGCCTACCAGCACAGTTAGAAAAACATCATAGTTCTCATTTGAAATCACACAGTTGGATCATGTTTCTCTTGGCTTCAAGTATAAAGGCTGATGCCCAGAGCCAATTTCTGGCAAAACTGAGAAGTAGGAAGTTTTTTTATTTCCCCTTCTGACATTCCCAACTCTTAATCAATTTTCTCTTGATCTCCCTCCAACCTCCCCAAGGCTTCTTTCTTCTTTTGCTTTATCCACTGGTGAGCTCAGAAGTACCTAAAACATATTTTCTATATCTCTGAATACTTGATAAAATCTAGAGTAGTGGTTCGCAATCATAAAATGTGTAGGAATCTCCTATACTGTTTCTATTGGCTTGTTTTCTATTTCCAAAACAAATACCTAAGGCTGGGTAATTTGTAAAAATAGGAGATGTATTTAGTTCACAATTTTTGTTGTTTTATTGTTCAAACATGATAGTGATTCTTGTGTGGGTCCCTCAGCTGTGTCACTGTCAGCCATTGAGGTAGCTGACATCATGGTGGAAGTACCTGTAAGGGTAAGAGATCACATGGTGAGACAAAACAAGACAGTAGGGAGGGGGCTGGGCTTGCTGTTTAAAACAATCCTATTGGGAGAACTCATCAGAGTCCTGAGAGAACTTCATCAATTCCTTCTGAGGGCAGCAGCCTCAATGAAATAATTACCGACAGGCCCACTTCTGCAAGCTTTTGCCATCTCTCAACACCACCACACTGTGCACCAAGCTCCCAACACAGGCACTCTTGGGGGACACATATCAATTACCAAACCCCAACCAAATCCCAATCATGGAAATGCAGATCCAGATTCAGTAGTTCTGGAGCAAAATTGAGATTCTGTATTTCTAACAAGCTCCTAGTGATGCTGACGTTGCTGCTCTGCGGACTACACTTTGAGTAGCAAAACCGATCCCAAGGGGAGAAGATGGGACTGGAAAAAGCCTTTTCCTTTCAGGGTTAGGGAAGTGTGTACATGTATTTATTTCCTTGTGACTAGTTACACCCTGTGCTCTCCTCAGATCATGCAATATGATTGGTTTTCTTAATCAGAATTTTAAATTAATCACTCTGTCTTCTGTTCCTAATGACTGATGCAAGGCCATAATACACTTTTTACTTTAATAAACTTGTCTTTTCACAAAATATCCCAATCTTTTACTTTGGTAAAAACAAAAAAACAAAAAAAGCCAGTCATACTTTATTTCTTACAAATTTTTTTTCTACTTCATGTTGAGGTCAGGGGTGACTGAAGAGCAGCCCCCAGCCAGGGACCAGAGCAGCTTTCTTCGTTCCTGCCCGTCTTATCTACTACTACCATGTACTGTGCCTCATAAACCGTGGGAAGAAACAGTTGCCTGAGAAATGGAAGGGCCTGAAGATGGAACTCATTCTAGAAGGTGGAATCTGGTTCACAAGCAGAGCAGGACCCAAGGCTTAGTCCTTAGTGACGTACACTGCCTCTCACTCCAGCCTTCAAGTGGCTCAGCTACAAAGTCAAAAGGAGGAAGAGAGGGTGACCAAACACAAAAAGACTATTTTCACAAAAGATTCACGCTTTGACACCTTTCTAACAGAATAGAATGCCTCTTGTCAACCCACTTCCGCTGTCCCAGCAGGGGTGTTCACAAAGCCAAGCACCCGCAGAGAGTGGAGGCAGATGTGGCCATGGAGGCGGGGAGCAGAATGGAGAGAACATAATGATGCCATGTAAGGGGCACCACCTCATTCAAGATCATAGGTCAGACACTCTCCAGGACCCTCTGAGAATACAGTGATACCTCAGTTTCCAGAGTTAATCCTTGACACAGTTCTGGACACAGAATTCATTCCTGATTCATTTCAGTTCTGTGTGCAATTCAGTTGCAACCAGAATCGTGTAATAAGTTCTTCTACCAGAATTATGGAAAGAATTAAATTCCTGAACCAAGGTACTAACTGTATTAAGGGAGAGGTGGCAGTGTAGGGTATTTTGCAGGGACTAAGGCTCTGCATTAACCAATAAGACTTAACACTTGGGGCTATGAACTTAACTTATTCAAAATCCCGTGTGTTTAGTGTTCTCTTCTGTGTTCTATAATACCAGCGCATAAGCTAGAATAATTAGTTTGGAGTCTACACGAACACAGGCCATTCAGAGCAGGACTTTGTAATTTCTTGTGGAACTCTTGGGTGCTTTTTCCTCTGAAGAAAGGTTTCCTAAGGGACATGCCCTGAGCAGGATGTTTCCACAGTGTATAGTTAGCCCAAGAACTTACAACCTCTTCCTCTGTAAGGACACAAAGGGCTTGTTGGAACCAGGGGCCTGGCTAGGGGAAACCACAGTCAAAGGGGGATTCCCGGGTCTGAGTCATTCCTATTCAGTGGATTCAGTTTCTAGGAGACACTGAAGGTAGCCACGATTGTTGTGGCAGCTTTTAGGGTAGGAAGAGGATTTTTGAAACAGGTGCTGAAATTGTTGGAAAAAATTATGATAGCCTTGGCCCTAGACCTCTGAGGCTATTTTTAAATCAGGAATTGAGAAGCTATTGCTCACGCTTTCAGCTTTGCAGTGTTCAGATTCAGGCCCCATCACCAGCTGGACTCTACAGTCTTGCATGTCCACAGGGATGGAGGATATTTCCAAATTAACAAGGAGCCAAATCAAAGACCTCATTCTACCATGATTGAAATGTTCCAAGTAATGGGATTTTGAATAAATTAGTTATTCATCACGAAAGAGGTATTATGGATAAATACGGTACCTCATTGCTATTCTAAGCTGTCCACCAGTCATCTCTTTTAAGGAGAAAAATAGAAGAATTAATGTGATTCTGAACAGTGATCTGCTTAATGATTTCAAGGTTTTTATCTGGAGAGGATTTCAATAAACTACTTTAAAAGAAGTGGAAGGCAGCAAAAAGATGTGTGAAGGGCTTGTATAATTGCTGAAAGGTTGGTTCTCCAGGGCGAGAAATCAACAAAAAGGGTGAATGTTATGGGAAGATTTTTAAGTACTTATTCAGGAAAACTAAATAGAAAATCAATCAGGAAAATAAAAAATTCATAAATCCAATTGCTTCTAATTGGCTTAGAACACAGTACAGAATCCAAAATGTTTGCCTGTGAGCAATTCAGTCTCTTGAAATTATGACTCTTACAGGAGAGAGCATTTGGGTTAGATTTCTTTTTTCAATCAGAGAAAACTCATCAAGGCAGAAGCAATTCTTCAAAGATTCAAGCTGAGAAACTTCTCATCTTGGGCATTTGTGGAGAAATTTTTACTAAAGATTTACTCAAGCTAGGGAGGAATATATTTTCACCTCAAGTCTTTAAACATTTATTAAGCTCCTACTATGATGTAGCTGTAGACTGTCCCAGTGAGAGAGACCAAGGGTAATGAGCTAGATTTCCAGTGATGTCACAATTTATACGAACTCACAGTTTTGAAGGGGAAATGAATGCATATCTATTTAGCTTTAGGACAGAGCGAACATTACAAGTGCTTAATAAGAGAGACATCGACACACAATGGAAATGGTAAGCAACGCTACGGGAACCTGTAGACTTGCCTTGGAGGAAGTAGAATCTATTTCAAGAGTAAGAAAATATTTCCCATAGGAAATAGAAAGCACTTTGAGCGAATACTCAATGGAAAAGAGAAGTAGGCTGGGAGAAGGTGGATTACTTTTTCATGACTTAGAAGGACTGGTGTACAATGAAAGTCTGAAGAGCATGCTGTGTATGTTGAGAATCATAATCTTGGCTTCTTCATCTGTAAAATTTTGGGGGCATTCCAGTTTTGTGTGTCACCCTCATTTTTTTTTGTTAGAAGGAAAATATCCCAGTGAACATATAAGCGCTAATGACTCAAAAGAAACCTATCCTTTCCAAAGAGTATTTGCCTTTTAACTTTAAAAATTTCTTTTACTATGCATTAGTTGAAGAAATAGAATTCAAAAGGTAGAAGTAGTCGTAATTTAAGTAGTGAACAACTGTAAGAAGCATCTGGCCCCCTTTTCTTTCTCCTGGGCACTTTCCACAGTCCAAAGCTCGCCCACGGTTTCTTTTCATGAGAGACATGGGCGGAGAACCACATTATTTTCTAAGGAACAGCCTTTCTCTGGTAGGGGTGTTTCTCAGAGCAAAGGCAGAGCTAGAGCTTACCTGAGAAGAGGCTCTGGGAGTTCGCTAAGCATTGTGGGAAGAGCACATGTTTTACAGACACAGTCCTGGGTGTTAATTCCAGCTCCGCCTCTGGGAGCAGTGATGCTGGGCCAGCTGCTCTGCTTTTCAGACACTGAACCTTCATGTGTGCGGAGTGGACGCGATCACTGATCTGTAACCCTGGAGCATGGCACAAAATCCCTTCACCTCACCACAGTGGGAGACGCAGCTGTTTCCTGTAAACAAGGCCATCCCTAGTGCAGATGTCGCAGAGGTGATTGCCAGAAGTACTCAGGGTGGTGGGAGCTGCCAGAGCCCCTCAGCTCTAGTCTGTAAGGGCTTCTCCCACACCCCTCCCTCGCTTTCCTTGTGACGCTCAGCACCTGCTCTTAGCCACTTTCTCCAGCTGAACCGATCACCACTCAGATCTCAGGAAAATTGTTTCTTCCGAGAGACATCTCTTGCTTCGGACCACGTTGGGCCTGATCTCTTCTCACTCCCTGCCAATAGTCAGGGTCTATGAGCCTTCTTAGACTTTAGGACTCACAAGACTAAGTACCAGGTCCATTGCTGACTGCCCAGCTTATGGTAAATGGCCTCAAATACTACTATTTATTTATTTACTTATTTAGCAAAGTCTCAGGGATTTATGCCCATAGCATTACTATTTACATACTATTTACAGAAAGGTAACAGCTACTAACTTAGTAGTGGCTAGGGTTTTGTTGCTGTTTTTAAAGAGATTTCTACCTTAGACTAGCGTGTCGAACTTCAGGGTTTACCTAAAGTACCTAGAGGGCTTGCTAAGCATGTGTTGCTGGACCCACACTCTAAGAGGTCTGGGATTTGCATTTGTCACAAGTTCCCAAGGGATACACATGATGCGGGACCAAGAACCTCAGTTTTGAAAATATGGCTGTAGGAAAAAGGGGTCCGTGTTTCTTGTCCTTTCACTCTAAATTTCCGTCTCAGCCGCACTCCCCTTTTTATCCTCAGCTTCTTAGAACTACTTTTGTTTTCCTGGATCGCTTTACTGAAGGAAAAGGGCGAGGGAAGGAAAGAGGCAGGTAGAAAGGGAGGGAGGAGGGAACTTATTAAAGTTCACTGCGTTACTCCCACGCAGACCATCCGGAGGACGGTGCGGGTGGGGTGCTCGGAGGGAGGGGGAGAAACTGACGTTCTCCTGCTGCTTGAGAGAGCCCCATGCTCTCACTCCCCTGCTCCGCAAACTGCTCATTTTTACTAGGTGGGCGAGAAGAATCTTCAAACACTCTCTCAAGAAAGTACAGTAAAATACTCCATCAGAAAACATTCTCTTTCTCTTTGCAATTCAAACTATCTGATCAAGTCTGACAATGGAGAATTTAGATTGCTCTTTTCAGTTTTTATGTTAAAGAGAGGAAAAACCTAATGAAAACAATACAGAATTTCAAAACAAGATGATAGATTAACAATGGTCGTTATATTGCATATTGTTATCTTCAAAGTAGTTGCTCAGATTACCAGATATAGGCATGGAAAATTGATCAAACAGTATAAACACTAACTGTTCCTTTCAATAAACTAATAGAAATTGTGAGTACAATTATCTTAGCTATCTTGTGTGTATATATATAATATATATCATCTATTTATATAAATAGATAGATGATATATTCCTTCCTTCTTTTCTCCTTTCCCCCATCCCAGTTGTTCTTTCCTTTTGAGCAGTTTCTTTCCCTTTCACAATATCTATTGTACCTCTTGGATCTCATTTATCCTTTTAGATTCTTACACCGGGGAGACAATACAATATTTACACATATGAGCCTGATTTATTTCACTTACGAGTATGGTCTCTAGTTGCATCCATTTACCTATAAAAGTCTCAAGTTTATCTTTCTTTAGAGCTGAGTAATATTCCATTGTATACAAATAGCACATCTTTTTTATCCATTCCTCAGTTGATCAGATGATTTGGGTTGTTTCCAAGATTTAGCACAATTCAGACAAAGTGTGCTGCTATAAACACAGATGCACATATATCACTGTGATATAATGTTTTTAATTCTTCTGGGAAAATACCCAGAAGGGGAATAGCTGGGTCAAATCAGACCCCTAATCCTAGTTTAGTGAGGAGTCTCCACACTGATTTCCTCAGTGGTTGTACCAGTCTACGTTCCTACCAACAGTGGAGAAAGGTTCAAGAAAGATAGCCTCTTCAGTAAATGATGCTGGAAAAACAGGCTTTCCACATGCCAAAGACTAAAACTAGACCCATGTCTATCACCATAAACTAAAGTCTAACAGATCAAAGATCTAAATATTAAAACAGAAACACTAAATCTACTAGAACAGAAAGTAGGTAGAGATCTTAAAGACATAGGAGTAAGCAGAGAGCTCATGAACAAAAATCAAATTGCACAGGATCTCATCTATGAATCAACAACTGGGGTCTCATCTTATTGAAAAGCTTTTGCTCATTAAAAGAAATCACCAACAGGGTAAAAAGAAAAGCCACAGATTGGGAAAGGTATTTAGCCAACTGTCCCTCAGACAAAGAACTTCTATCTAGGACATATAAAGGATTTTTAAAAAATCAGACCCTCCAAATTCACAGACCCATCACAGACCCAATCCAAAACTGGGCATCTGTGATGAATACACACTGCTCTTTTCGTTTTTACTTTGATTGCAGTTAGGAAGTCCTGGACAGGAGCTGGTGGAAAGTGAGATTCGAGAGAGATGAGGATGCGGTGATTGTGTAGAATTAGGATTTAGCGTTCAATTTAATGCAACTTGGGGAATATTTATTAAGCACTTACTGGGTTGAGCCGTTCAGAACAATACAGTGTCAAATACTTTGTTAATAATTAAAATGTTTTATGCAATTATGGTGTCAGGTAATAAATTATCTTACTTAACTCTATCAACTCCATAGTTGATGTTATCACTATAACTATCCTAATTGCCAGATTGGGAACCAGGCACAGAGATTAAGTTAGCAAAAACAAACAAAATAAACCATGCCCAGGGGTTCATAATCACTCGTTGATGAAGTCAAGAATCCCACAGGACATCTGATTCTCCAGCCTGTGCTTAGGCGTTGTGGGGATGGCAGAACGGGTGGGAAGAGGAAGGAGAGGTAAAGAGGGCGACTACCCTGACCCTCGACAAGCTTGCAGCAAGCAAAGTGCCTTACAGCAAGAGCCTGCACTCTGTCAGAGTTCTAATTTTTTTTTATTTTTAAAGATAAAGAATGAAAACATATTTACAAACAAACAGACATAAGCAAAACAACACTCAAAGAACAGAAGCAGTGTAGAATTTCAGACAAGGTGATAGGAAATTAACAATAGTTACTGTATTACATATTGTTATCTTTATATTGGTTACTCAGTTAAACAAATACAGGCATGTAAGATTGATCAAAAAATTAAACATTAACTTTTCTTTCAATAAAGCAATAGAAGTCAGTAGTATGATTCTCTCAGTTACCCTGTGTGTGTGTGTGTGTGTGTGTGTGTGTGTGTGTGTATATATATATATTTCCCTTCTTTCTTTTTCTCTTTTCCCTCATCCCAGTTGTTCCCTCCCTTTGAGCAGTGTCTTTACCTTTCACAGTATCTATTATACCTTTCAGATTTTATTTATTTTTTCAGGTTCCTACACTAGACACTATGGTATTTACACAAGCAGGTCTGATTTATTTCACTTATGAGTATGGATTCTAGTTGTATCCATTTACCTATAAAAACCTCAAGTTTATCTTTCTTTATAACTGAGTAATACTCCATTGTACACAAATACCACATCTTTTTTATCCATTCTTCTGTTGCTGTGCATTCGTCTTGCTTCCACAATTTAGCTATCACAAATTGAGCAGCTATAAACATGGGTGCACATATATCGCTGTGGTATGATATTTGTAGTCCTTCTGGAAAAACAGCCAAAGGGGAAATAGCTGGGCTGAATGAGATCTCTAGTCCTAGTTTACAGAAGAATCTCTAGACTGATTTCCACAGGGGTTGCACCAGTCTACGCTCCTGTCATATTTCTTATGAATCCTTGTAGTCTTGGAGTGTTCTTTTTGCAAATGAGGAGAAGTCTATCGCATGTTAGACCTGCCATTTCTATGAGCTGCTCCTGTCCATTGATCCTTCATGAATACAAAGGAAGGAAAACACATCCTGGCAGAAAAAAATACCCTTGGATAGGTCCCTAATTTCCTGGAATCCAGGAAAGAAGGGTATGAAAGAGACAGATGTACAAAGAAGTAAGAAAAGGGTGAGCAAGGCCAGACCAAAATGTGTTGTTTAGCCCTGCAGTCTGCCACCCCTTAAAACATTGTTCTTTAAATATTTACTCAACATTTGTTTAAATAAGAGGCTGAGTTCCGCCTGGGAAAAGGGCGGAAGAAGTTTGTGTTCATTTATTTGTTCCACTGTCCTAATTCAGTTCTGACCTCAACTCTCATACAGAGCTCAGCAAAGCAAGGTTCCATGGCAACTAAGATCTAGACACTGCCAATTATCTGCCACCTACCTCGGATCTCATTCCATCCATCATTTGTGTTCTCTGCTGCGCCCATTGGAGACCTCTTCTCTTCACCAACAAAATACTCCTCTGGTAGCAATTTGGTGGCACCTCATAATGGTCATACACATCATAATCGTATGGTAGTGTTATTGTTATTGTTGATACATTGTGTCAACTTGGGGAGTCTAGAGGTTTGGCTGAGTGACTCAGCAGGAAGCCAGGGTGCTTACTTTGTACACATCCTGAGCCTGTGGAAGAGGAGGACAAGGTGATTGTGTGACAGCTACATGCCCACTGGGTGGGGGTGGCCTGTTTACAATGTAAGGGAGGTAGAAAGAGGCCCCTTGCTTGTCATTCCTCCCTTTTGCTGGTTGCTTTTGCTGTGCTCTGCCACCATGAACGTTTGCCCTCTGCCATGCGTCACTCTGCCTCTTAACCAGCCAAGTATGGATTGAAACCTCCACAAACTGTAAGCTAAATAAACCTTTCCTGGCTTCATTTTAGGCACTGGGTATTTTGTCTCAGCAAGGAGAGAAGAGTAACCAAGACAGGGAGTGTTTCTTACAGATGTGCTGATGGGTTTGCCCCAAGCCTATCTTTCATGTAAGACAAGGAGAGATACGTTGGAGGGTCACTTCATGATTACACAGGCATTAACCTAAGGGCACTGGGAGTAATTGGAAAGTTGTAAAAGAAACAGCGTGGCTTGTGTTCTAACAAGACTACCTTGCTGGCAGTGATCAAAGCTGCACCTTACACCGGTTGTGGCCGGTGGATCAGGAGCACTGAGAACAAGGCTGTGGATAAGGTTAGAGCCTCCCAAACTTACCTGACTGTGGTTTTGTTCTTTATGAGTAATTATTGCCGTCATTGTCACTATCATAAGCATAAGTTGTAGGGCCCAGTGCTAGATCAAACTGTAGAGTCTCATAAGAATTTGAAGAGAAAACCAGCAACTGGGGAGCCCTTCTCAACTCACGTCTCTGTGTCCCCAGAGACGGCATACGACCGTGAAGCCAGTCCTATGAGTAGTCATCCTTTGCCTATGTCGGAATTTTCTATGGTAGCTCAGTTATTTCCTGTTTAAATGTACTTTTACTGACTTTATTTTTTTCCAGTTTATAGCCTGCTTGCTACCTTCTTTCTGTACATCGTATTTGTCCTTGTTACTGGTTATCTCTGAATATATGCCTTTTCTAACCCCACCCACGTAAGACAGGAAAAACTGAACTAGATACTGTGTAGCAGGAACTGCTTTTGTTCAGAAGAGCACTAGCAAAAACTAATCTCAAAGTCGTAGGCTGACCTTGGCCAGGCTGGCAGGAGTAGCTGAACACACGGGACTCATGGGAGGGCAGGTGTAATTGTGCAGCAGAGACCTCTGTAAGACGAATGTGGGTTTGAGTCCTTCTCTGGGTTCTAGAGCTGGAGAGAAGAGTGAGGAACAGCAGAGTCTTTCTGCTTTCACAGAGCTTGTGAACTCACTGGGGAGTGGCTAAGGCTGATTTCCGATGATAATATCTGAGACTCGGTAATTTATACAGAAAAGAAACATGTGCTCATAGTGTTGGAGGCTCGGAGGTTTAAGAACAGGATGCAGCGCAAGGAGAGAGGTTTTAGGGTATATCACCCCATGGTAGAAGGTAGAAGCAAGAGTGCAGAAGCCAGAACTGAGCCACTGCTGCAGACGTGGCATAGACTCATTCGGAAGAGCAAAGCCCTCATGATCCAATGACCTCTAACGGCTCTCCTCTTCGCCCCTTGACAATGGCAATCAAATGTCAACTCGCATTTTAGGGCTGCATTCAAATCATAACAAGGAGCAAGAACATAAAATGCCAAATCATCTTTTGTAGCACCTGTCAGGACTGTGTTCTGAAATGCACCTCACTCCCTCCATCCCACCTCCCACCCTGGTGGTGGCTGGGAGTTGGCTTGCCCGTGTGGTGCTCCTGGTCTCCCTACCCACTGTGCTGTGTCTCAGGTGTGCAGCTCTGTGCTTTGGCTGTCTCATTTATATAAGCACAGTCTCAGAGTTTTGTGGGATAAAATGAGATCATCTATTCCTGGCTCTGTCAATGATTTGACTTAATATTTTCTACCTTTTTTCCTCGTTTCTTTCCTTGAGCAGACAAATCTGATCTTTCTACATCCAGTTGGTCCCTGCTGTAATTCTGCTTACAACATTCCCACCACTTAGTGGATGCTCACTTCTCTTGACTGCTGTTTAAATGCAATCTATGTTTACAGCCTAATTTAAGTCCTACGACCTTCACGAACCTTTCCTTGGTTATTTCAGTCCACATATAGACTCTTAAAGCAGTACTGTGTATTGAAAGTACTTAGACTTTAAGAGTGTAGCCAGTTCACAGCTTAGGAAATTGAGGCTGACAGGCTAACCTCTCCCTTTTTCCTAATCTTCTGCTTACATCACTGATCTCTATCTCCCATCACAACCCTTAATCAGCCATTGCCTTTGCTCCCGCTGCTTTTGTCCCACTTAAAGTTATTCTGCTTTCACATCTCAGTTCAAAGGACTCTGCCTCAACTCTGTCTTCCTCTCCCCAAATGGGAAGGTTAACTAATACACAAGAGAACAGGCTAATCCTACCAGTTATCTGTTCTTGCAGCTGCATGTTCTTCCCCTTGGCAGGCTTTACTAAAAAGCAGTCAAATATTACTGCAGTTGTTAGTTGCTTAATGCCCGTCTCTTCACTCACTGGAATGAAAGCTTTTATTCTTGTTTAATAATAAAATATTCGCTGGCACTGAAGGTGCTTGCCATGTACGTGCATGGTTGTGAGCTGGCTCTTGGGGATTCCATGGTGAGCTGAAAGATTTGGTCCTTGCCTTCATGGATTTCACAGAGAGCTACAACATTGACAATGGGCTCCCTAAACCTTTAGGAATTCTCATGGACTAGAAGTGGCTTTTAAAAAACTGAATAGAAACTAGGGATTTTCCCTTACGCAACTGAAACAAAATAAGAATGTGATTTCTACAGTGAAAAATTAAGCTGGTACAAATATCTCAAGTATTCCATGGAACAGAACAAAGAAAAATGGTTTGAAAATGAAATGCTGCACTCTTCAGGTGAGGGTCTTCTTTCACGGGACAAGAGTCAACGTTTGCTTTAGTCTCACTGGTCTTAACCAATCTAATGCTTTCTGTTTTTTTACACTTACTTGTTTCAGGAGGAATAGCTTGGCTCTTTGTTATGCAGGTGGCAGGACCCTGTGGGCACCTGAGCAGTCATCTTCCTCTGTTAACTAATCAAAGTGTAAACAGAGCCCTTCATTGGAAGGTCAAGGGTTTCTTTTATTCCTCATTTAAAGGAACCAAAGGGGCTGGGGATACAGCTCAGTGGAATAAGCGCTTGCCTAGCAAGCGCAGGGTCCTGAGTTCGATCCCCTGTACCGCAAAAAAAAAAAAATAAAATAAAATAAAATAAAGGAACCAAAGCCTTGTGAAGTGGCCCTAAATTATAAGCATCCAATCCATTTTGGGTAAGACTAGTAATTTTCTAGGCTTCAAACTGTCCACTTATGGAGACCTCTACCTTCTGCAGTCTGTTTGAAAACACTCTACTTAGAGATTAGAATGCTCACAGCATCCACTGAATCACTCTGGTTGCCTAAGGGACATTTCTGCTTAGCTATCTCTGCAAGCAACTCAGCATCAACAGGTTCCAAGTGGAATTACGATTTGGTTGCTCTCTTTTTATTCTTAATGCCTGGTAATGATATCTCCACATCTCAACTCTGTGTCGTATGCAAAATCGCGTTGTTTTTACCTAAATGTCGCTTGAATTTGCCTCGCAACCCCTTCGTCCACCACTCTTTCTCCTCTTGCTATCTCTTCTCCCTCTACCGTGGCTCGGGTCTTCACACTTCGCTAGCCTTGAAGATAGTTGCAGTACGGCTTCCCTCTTCTCAGGCTATCATGCTTGCCTTTTTGATCTTATAGTCCTGTTGCAATGATCTGTCTGCAATTCCTATCTTGTCATTTACCTATTCCAACCTCTTCAGTGTTTTGCAGTTGTGACCCAGAAGACTTTTTCTTGCGGGATAGTGCTCTTTGGAAACATTGCAGCAGGCAAGAATTTCTTCGTTGTTCCGGACTGATGCTTAGACTGCAGGAAAGTTAAGCATCCCTGGCTGGCTGTAAACTAGTAAATGCCAACACAAAGCTCTAGTCATCCTGATAGCCAGAAAGTTACCTCCTATTTCCAAATATGCACTGGTGTAACTCCAGACCGTGATTACCTCTGAGGGAAGAGTCCATCCTTCTTTTTATGGTCTACAAAGCATTGCAGCATCTGGCGACCATTTAGACTTCTGGCTCTCTGCATGCCTACCTTACATGCAATTGATGGATTGCAACACTTACCTGATGTCTAGAGCAATTCTCATTCTTTGAGACTCAGCTCAGGATCTTCTTCCAGAGCTTTCCTTGAATAGCTCCCTCTCCCACCTATCTCCATCATCCCCGCACCGATTGCTCACCCCGATCCCAAGGAATGCCATCACCACATTGTAACATCAAGTCACAATGACCTGTTGGTGTCCAGTGTCTCCATTTCTAGGCAAGATGACCCTTCCTAGTCCCCCTTTGAGGAGGCCTGGCTCCTAGTAGTGCAAAACAAATTGTAACAATGGAAATGTATTCTCTCACAGTTCTGGTGATCTCAATTTCAAAATCAAGGTTTCAGCAGAGCTATTTTCTCTCTGAAGACTCTAGGGGAGACTCCTACAGTGCCTCTCTCAGCATCTAGGTGGCCTCAGGTATTTCTTGGTTTGTGACTACACAACCTTAATTGGTGTTTCATCTTCTGTGTCTTTTCCTCTTCTTTCCATTATATGGAAACTTGAATCTAGGATAATTCAGGATCCAGGATGATCCATTGAGCCTAGGTAATCCAGGATGATATCATCTCAAGATTCTCCATGTAATTACATCTGCAAAGACTCTTTTTCCAAAAAGTGTGATGGGCGTAGATTCTGGAAATCAGGAAGTAGATACAACTTTTGGGATGCACTATCCAGCCCACTGCAGTCTCTGACTATAGAAACACCTGAAGGATCAGCTGCCCAGAAGAGCTGTGTTATACCAAGTGGCTTGGTGGCTGAATATTGGGGTAAGTCACTGAGAATGAGTCACCTGGATAGCTGGCAATGATCATAAATATCCAATGCCAAAGTCATTCTGTTATTTTCATCTCCCTATACTCAAATGACTTATTTCTGAGTGTCTTTCAATGGTCAAGTTCTGAAAACTCTCACCGAGTAAGATGTTGAAGTAGCCGTGAAGAAGCTTAATGGATTCCTTGGCCCTCCTTCCTGATAGGAGAGAGGTGGTTGCTTGTCATGGTGAGTGATAAAAAAGGGCAGCTTCAAAAAAGGAGCAGGATGAGCTCTCTTAGGCTCAATTTCCTCAGCAGTAGAGGAGACTTCTCCCCTGAGGACTGAGAATTTTCAACACCAGCTACTTCTCTATAAGTCTTGATATGTAGAAAGTTTCATGACAGTCTTGAGTTTTAACTGGGTGGTAAATCTAGGGCGCTTCAAGGAGGAGAAGGAGAAGGGTGGACAGTCCACCCAGCAGAACAGTGATATGGGGGCAGGAGCAGGTGGACATCTGAAAGAAAAGAGATTTGTCTGACCCAGAAGGAGGGGAAACTGGCTCAGAAATCAAAGAGCAGGAGCTAGAGTACAAAATAGTAGGAGATAAAAGTGGAGAGCAGGGCCTTGGAGGCCAGGCCGCGGCCCATGTGGCGGCAGTCAGCCATTGAAGGAGCTTCCAGAGGGGCTGTGGAAGCAGCAGGAGTTCAGGTTATTCAAGTGGTATTTGTTTTTTAAAGAAAATACAGGCGCCAATACAAGTGCTGCGGCAGCCACCCGGATGCGGGGAAGGAAGGGGCTGGGAATGAAGGCAGTGGTGGTGTGAGAGACCTCCAGGAGCTGGCGACTTGTTAACTGGTGTCAACGTTAGGGAACCCTCAAATCACTCCACAGTGAGAACTAGGAAACACCCCGAAACAGGGACCCTTAGAAGTTGAGATTTAAAAGATGATGAGCTTGCTTTGGGACATGTTGGGATGCAGTAACGTCAGGAGATTCAAATAGAAGCGTCCAGCTGTTTGTTAGAGATGCCTCGCTGCCGCCCTTTCACTACCGCTGCTTTGTGCTGTCACAGTCTGGCCTCATCGACTGTCTCTCCGCCGCTCCTGGGAAGACAGACTCCGGTTACCTCCACAAAGCCCCGTCCACCTTATCTGGAATGTGACCTTTCCCTTAATTTATAATATCTACTCCCCATTCTCTTGCTGTGAGTAAATGCCAGTCTCTTGGCATCCATTTCCCGCTCTCTAGTGGCTGAAAAAGAGACACAAGGAGAGGTCAGGACAGCATCCATTTGTTTATTGGTTCAGCAGACATTTATCAGGCACCCCTACTTTGCGCCAAGCCTTGGGAGTAGTGCATCTCAGAGTGAATAAAACAAATCCGGTCCCCTTCATGGTGGGGCAGACAGGTGGCCAACAAGGGTGATGCGTGAGAAAGGGAGTGCAGGATTCTGAAGGACATAAACCAGCGGAGCCTGAAGGTGTGATGGCGTTCACTGCTGCGCAGGCCCTGCAGGGACCTCTGAGCTGATGAGAGCTGATAGGAACTCATAATAACCTAACTCATAATGCATTAATAAATATAAACCTTCGTGGATGTTTGTTAATTTTCATGAGAAATTAGAATATCTGTCACACAGATCCAAGATTGACAGCCTAGAGGTGCTGACTCATGCTAACTAAGCTCCCAAGACATGAATAAATGCAAGCCAGCACGCCGGTTTGTTAATTTTCTATGAGAAACAGAGTCTATCTGTCAAGCACACCTGAGATTGACAGTCTCTGCTCTGTCTGTGTAGGGGGCTCCCTGAGAAGCTTAATTACCCTAGGGTTTCATGCTGAGCCTGGAATCAGAGGAAAGTGCAGATAGTTACACGACCTGAAGGTTTATGGACCTCAGCTTTTGTGTCTCCTGTATTCATCTTTTGTGGGGACAGGCTCAGTGGGCTTGTCAGGAAAAAGGGTAATGTGGGATGGTGACCCATAGTGACCGCTTTGTGCCTCTTTGCTCCCACCCTCATTAACCCTCTTGATTCGTGTACTCTCCTTTAAAAATGTGTGTATGCTAACCATGGCCCCAAATTCACCTGTTTACTGCATAACTTCACAAAATCTAAAGTCCGTGCTGAGTTTTGTAATTTAACCCCAGGAGCAATCCCTATGATTCAGTGCAGGTTCTTGGTGGCACCTTCCTGCTGCCCGCAGGCCCACCCACACCTGTACACTAATGTGGTGTCTTGGTGTCACCATCCTCACGTGTCCCCGAAGTCCACATGTGGAACCAGTACCAGGGCAGCAGTGTTGGGAAGAGGGACCTAGCAGGAGGAAGAGCTTTGGCCAGGGGAGAAGAGCTTATGGACTAACGCTATCACACTAGGAGGGGCCATCTCCAGAGTGCGTTTCTTACCAAAGCATAAGTTTGGGCCCCTTCCTCTCTTTCACATGTACATTCTTATCATTCTGCCATGAGATAACTCAAGAAGGCTCTCAGTAGATATAGGCCCTTGACCTTGGATTTCTAGTTTCCAAAATTGTAAGAAATACATCTGTATTCTTTATAAGTAACCTAGTCTCAAGCTATCTCTTATAGTCTCACAAAATGTACTAAGACACTTGAATTGTGTCTCAGTGCCAAATGAAGATAGCTCTGAGGTTTGAGGGGAAACCAAATGGAAGTTAGCCTGCAGCCAGGGAAGAAGCAGGGCAGCTCTGGGGCGTCTTTAGGTCAAGATTATAATGTCACAGAATGTGGCAGGCAGTATAACAGTCCCTGGCTTAGCCCATTTTGTACTACTATAATAGCTGTCACAGACTGGGTAAATTATAAACAATGTTACTCGACTGGGAAGTCCAGGGTTGAGAGGCCACATCTTGAGGGCACCAGAACATGTTAGACAGCAAAACATGAAAGAGAACCCACTCCATAAACCACTTTACTTAAAGACTTAAACCCACGCACGAGTCATAGACTCAGCATCCCTCACATGCCCCATCCCCCAATACCATTACACTGACAGTTCAGTCTCAAGATGGGCTTTGGAGATGACCTTCAAATTACAGTGCTCTCCAAAGACATCCACATCCTAAGCCCTAACCTCTGTGACATGGACTTTACGCAGTAGAAGGAACTTGCAGATATGATTAAGTTAAAAATCTTGCATTAGGGAGAAGGTTGTGCATTACATGGACACAGTGAAATCACAAGGGGCTGGATGAGGGGAAAAGGAGGCAGAAAAATCAGAGAAGTATGAGAACAGAAGAGGCCAGAGAGTTAAAGATCCTGTTCTAACACTGAAGTTGGAAAAGGAGTCATGCACCTAGGAACGTGAAATCCTCTAGCAGCTGGAAATGATGAAACAGGATTCGAGAAGAAACACAGGACTTCTGACATAGGGAAATGTATGCTAACACACTTGTATTGTTCTACACCACTAAGTTTGGGGGTTGGTACAATAGGAAATGGATATCTATGGCTTCTCCAGGACTCACCTGGCAGGGTCCTGATCACTCTGGGCACACAGAGAGACATATGGTGGAAGACAAGTCACCAGTGTTGTGCAGGGTAGAAAGTTGTGCTTTTCACAAGCAGTCCGGTACACTCCACCGCAGCTCATTGCTGGCTGTGCATAAGTGGTGATTCCATGCCCCAGGCCAAAAATACAGTTCCACTGTCACTGCCTGAGTCTGACATAATTCTCCCAGGGTGCTGCTGAAGATTCAGGCTTATTTGAAGCAAGCTGTTCGGATCAGCTCTACAAGGGCCTTAAGCAAGATGAGAAATAGGTCCAAGATTCTCATCAGGATGCAGGTTTCATATCAAAATGCACAATCAACTGACTGGAACAGGAAATAATTAATCAGGACATTACAGAGCAGTTAAGTATAATTAACTCATACAAAAGAGTGTGAGTGTGCAGTTTTAGCTGCCAGAGTGATTTTATTTCTCTGCAAATTTAGTTCAAGATAAACAAACATCAGAATAATCTTCTTGGATTTTTCATGACTCATGGGCTATTTCTTTCTTTTTAGTCACCAAAGATATTAAATTCATACAGTAACACATTTAAGCTGATCAAGTTTTTGAAAAAGAGGTCCTGCTTCTGTTAAGTGGCAAATTAATACTGTGATAAAATTCACTTCCACATTATATCCGTGTGTACATGTGCAAGAGGGCACATGTGTGTGCCTTTGTGTGTGTGTCTGTGTGTGTGTGTGTGTGCTAAGAGGAAGTTAAGCCTTTGGCACTGAATAAACCAAGAGGGAAATTTTGATTTCTCTCCAAACATCTTAAAAGCTAGCAGAATGCATAAACAATTTATGTCGTGAAAACACCATCTGAGAAAGTGACTTGATCCCAAGGGGAAACTTAATGATATTGTGTGGATTTTTCTTTCCTCTTATCTTTTTTGTTTTTCTTCCTTGGAGCTGGAATCTCTTTATAAGGAAAGAAATGAAAAATGTAAGGCATCGTAGTTGAGTATAGCAACAGCATCATTAGTCTACGGCCCAGTTCTCCTGTCACAGGACACTCAGAAAGCCAGAAGACAAGCCCTGTGAGCAGGGCTTTACACAGAGGTAGAAAAATTCATCATGCAGCAGTTTTGGAGAGAATATTTTCTCCCCTTTGTGGTTCCAGAGAGCATAGCATGTCCTGTTGAGCTGGAAAAATAGAACTGGTGTGGTGTGATGTGAGATTATTGTTTCAAAGTGCAAATCATGTAAGCTGCAGTGGGAGAGGTGGGGCTCCTGGCCAGCTTTCCATGGGCAAGCAGGCTTCTCTCTTTTTGATGGATCTTCAGAGGGTATTGATGTACTTTGCAGATTTAACCTGTATACAAATTACATGCAAAGGGCTGTCTGTTCACCTTGGTCATGCAATGTTCTGTCATTTGACAAGTATAGTCATGCTCTGATTCTGTTCCAGCTCACAGTGTAATGATGGTCCAATTTATTATGAGTCTTAATTCCAGCAGCTGGAATCAGTCTGGTTCCAAAGAACTTTCCTTTCATGTCTTCAGTCTCTACCTTCACTGTAGGAAGTGGCTTTCAAGATGAAAGTTATAAACCACCTATGCTTTTTGAGGTAAATTTAGTGGGTCACAACCAGCATTTCTACTTTTTTACAAAGTAATAGAATAGAAAAGAAAGTACCAGAATATATCACACATAGCAAGGATGATGGTGTGTGAAACTTTAGTTTTGAAGAAAATACATGTGTATATCCATATATCTGTATCACATCATACACACTCACATGCTCACATGTTAGTGTGTCCTGAGGAAAACATTCAGTGGTGACCAAAAATGTTAGAAAGCTCCTGGTGTAATGTATCATGTCATGCAAATGTTTCTCTCACCTATAAGACTATGTAGAGTAAAGCATGATGAACTTAGTTGGTACTAGAGGGAAATGGCTGGAATCAAAAGAAAAAGACCAATGAAATCAAACTAACAGTAGCTACTCTGGTATCTACAGCTACCTTGGGCCCACTTGAGTTCTCCTGGGGGTCTACCCATACACATGGTTCCTTCCCTGAAAGGCTTTGAGAGAAGGTAAAACCTTATTGCTTAAGACCCATGATTCCTTTGTTGTTCTAAAAGCAACAGAATGATATAAAAAGTATTGTGCTGCTAGTGGCTGAAGACACAATTCCCGAGCTGGATGCAATCCTGTGTTGCATTTTTATGTGCTTGTTTCAGCATGTGAGCCATGCACTTAAAACTATAAGCAAGGCTTTTGTTATAGAAATTCTTGCAGTACCCCACCCTTTTTTGGCTCACTGAAACACAACTACATGTCTTGCTGTTTTGTTCATGGGAGGTGGCCTGGACATACAACCCTCAGGTGACTGTGGAACACCGTGTAGTGGAGGTTCTTGCTGATTGGGCCAACTCAGGGGAATTGCTCTTCCTTGTCACCAAAGACACCTAAAAATGGAAAAGACAGTGATAGAGACCACTTATAGCATAACCAGGAAAATTTAAATATTACATGAATACTTGATACAATTAAGGAATTTATTCATGTTGCTTTGGGGAGCTGTTTTGACTTTTAGGAAGGTGTGATGATGACGTCTTTGTTTTTTCAAAAAGAGTAGGTCTTGTCTTTTTCAGATACACACTGAAATATTTGGTGATGAAATGTTCTGACATAAGAGATTCGTTTCAAAATTTATCTGGGGCAGAGAGGGAGCAAGACAGGCCGTGAGTTGCAAACACTAAAGCCGGGAAAAGTATACACTCTATATATATAGGACATGCTTGAAATTTTCCCTAATAAAAAAAAATCCAGTGTGGATTTTATTGAAGTACTTGTTTATGTGAACATATATTGAAATAATATTGTATACAAGGCACTGAGCATATAGAGACAAGTTAGTGTTCTGGTCAGGCTCATCACAGTTTTGCTCCTCTTTCCAAGATGGCATTGATTTTTAAGAGATACAATTATTTTAATTGCAGCTTTTGAAGTCTACAGACTTGAAGGTCACTGATCACTTGGAGTGAGACAGGGGAAAAAGAAAAGATTACCACCCTGATGTTAAGACACAACCCAATTTTACACTATCCACATCTTAGAGTCAAGGAAGAATGATAATTTTTACTTTCCTTTGCATCTATAGTAAAACTTGAATGTTGATGTTTGATTCTGTGCAGTATAACTGTGGTCTTATCCTTTTCCCCCAGTCATCAAGTTGAAATAGGTCAACTGGTCTTTTGACAGCAGAAGAAACTTGGTCATCCAGAAGATGTAGATGCAAGGAGGAACTCCAGGTGTGCGCTTTGGGAATGCACACTTCTCAGTTTTCTAGCTAGAAGAGCCCTTGGGCCAGAAGTCAGTTTGTTCCAGATCAGGTAAATTTCCGGGCAAGCTATACTTGTTTTCTAGTGACAGAAAGGTGGAGGAGCAAGTCCAAGTCATCTTTTGAGATTGTTTTGAGATAGTTTGAGATACTTTTTTCCTTCAGCTAAAACATTTGTGTCTCAAGCTTCCAGGGAATTCTGTGGCTTTCTGTACTTCCAAGAAATCACAACCCACACCTACTGCATCTTTTAAAAAATCTCATCATCTTGAAAACTATCTTAATTGCTCTCCCATTAGTAAATTTAAAGCACATCTCTGTTATTCCTTCTCTGTCTTCCTCTGCCCAGCTATCAACTAGGTGGATGAAAATTTGGTTGAGGAGAATGAGGAAGGGGGATGGATCAAAGGAGGCAGAGCAGGAATGAACTAATTATCAGTATTCTGGAGCAATTTATGAACTGTTGACTTGACTCCTTGCAAACATATATTCCAATCAAGGAAACATTCATTTAGCACCTATGTGATATCTTCGCATGGTGGAGAGAGAAATGCTATGTCTTTCTGTTTATATTAAGGCAGTGATCCCTTCACCAGGGCCTATCCTTACTATGGATAATTACTCCCCCCAAACTTCACCACCAAATACCATGATTTATTTTTGTTTTAAAGAGAAGAAGAAGAAAAATAGAAATAAAATAAAACCGAGTTTCGCATCTGGCTAGTAGGAGAGTAACAATAATTAATAAATTGCACAAAACTCAGTAGTCCAGTTTGGCATCAGAAATGAGAGAGATAACATCAATATAGATCCTGTAGATATTAAAAGAATAATAGCAGAATCTGATGAACAATTTTATGCCAATACAGTCAACAATTTAAATTAAATAGACAAATTTTTAGAAAAATACAAAGTACCAAAGCCCACTCAAGGAAATAGGTAGCCAAACAGCCCTTTTCTACACAAACTTAATAGCTTTGAGAAATACAGATATTATTCCCTTATTCTACAGATGAAAAGAGTAAAGGCTCAGAGAGGTAAAGTCTGCTGCTCAGGGCCATGTCACTATAATATAGGAAGCCAGAAGCTAAATCCAGGTTCTTATCCAGTGTTCTTTCTGACAAAACATGTTGCCACTGAAGATCACCGCTCCTTATTTATGGGGGAGTGGTTCCTACCCAATCCACCTGCACATCACCCTGTCTTAAACTCTTGTGTTTATGTGTCATCAGGATTACACTGGAATCCATGTTCTTTTTGTATTTGGCAAAAACAACAACAACAGAAAAAAACCACTCACCAGTTTACACTTGGTCTAACATGGATTTAAAAATAAAAAGCTTAAATGCTTTTGCGAATGTACATCAAAATGTAAAGTTTGTAGCTTCCATTTTCTATAACAAAAACTAGCAATGCTGTCTTAAATGCTGACTTGAAATGCTATTTTATAAGGTCTGGATGTAAGTAATCACTGAGGTCTGTGGTTTTGTATGTATTGAGACATAGCTTGCTCCACTGCCTTTTATATTTAAAAAAATCTGAGATGCTTCCCACATACTTTTAGGGTAGATCTGTTCTTCTCCCTCCTTCCTTCTTCCCACACCTTGCCAGGCTTGGTTTTAAACTACTTGTCCTTTGGACCATGTACAAAAAAGGGAATGCAGTTTTAGAGTATGTTTAGAGCTGGTTTAACGTTTTTCCAGAAGTCGAAGGGAATTCAGATCTGTAACTGAAAATCTTCCTCCACACCACAGCTTTCCAAGGCAGAGATGTAGAGACCAGCGCCGGGGCTGGGAGCTAGAGTAACTGAGTTAGAACCTGCCCATATTTTCTCAACAGGGTGACCTCGAATATGCTTTGCTCAATGAGTCTCACATGCCTTTGATAAAATATGTCTGAAAAAACCTGCTGTTGAGTGTTCTGAGATTTAAATGAATAACAACACACCTAAGTGCTTAGTGGGGCCTAAAGATATAGAAGCTTAAATTATTTATTCTTAAACTTTCCTGGAACCCAAAGTGGGGCTCCATCCCCATACATTCTAGGTACAAGTTTTGGATCTGAGTTTCTGACTGGTATCGGCAGTAAATCAAGTCCTTTTACAAAGTAATCATGTGGAGAATTCATTGCCAAGGAATTCATATGGGTGATAATCTTGGGCTGTTATCAATGTCCCACAGACTGAGTGCTTGAAGTACAAATGTTTATTTCTCACAGTGCTGGAGCCAGAAAAGCCCAAGATGAAAGAGCTGATAGATCTCAAACTTTCTGAAACTTTCTTCCAGGTTTGCAAGTGGCTGTCTTCTTCCTGTATCTTCAAATGGTGGAGAGAGAAATACTATGCCTTCCTCTTTGTATTAAGGCAGTGATCCCATCACAAGGGCCTATCCTTATTGCCTAATCTAACTACTCCCCCCAAACTTCACCTGTAAATACCATTAGCCTGGTAGTTAAGTTTTCAGGGAATGAATTGGGGAGGGGTAGGTAAGATGCAAACATTTGTCTACAGCGGGTGAATTGCATGCTTCCACGTGACTTGGAAGCTCAGACTCAGAAGCCTGGAGACTTTCTCCACATTTTCTCCAGACATGGCTCATGCTCAGCAAATACGCATCACTGTGGATCATGTGGTTTAGGCAGGGATGCTGGGAAAATTGTTTTTCTAGGTATCAGCACATAGCAGGTATTCATCAAAAACATGGAATGAGTGACTGACTGGAGAGAAGTCTTCCAGAGTCCCCATACTGGGCTGTACTTTAGTCCCACCAATACCAGTGCTGAGAATTTTCCTCTTTTCTAGGATATTTAGAGAGTGGTCCCACTTTATCCACAGGGGATATCTTCCAGTATCCCCAGTGATGCCTAAAACCACAGATAGTACCAAACCCTGTGTATGCTATGTTATTTTCTATATGTACATTCCTATAATAAAGTCTATATTATGAATAATAAGAGATTAATAATAACTAATAATGTATAACTACATTACAACCATACACTACAGTACAAGTTATGTAAATGTGATCTTTTTTCTCTCCATCTTTCTTAGACTATCTTAAATCAGATTCACCTTTCTCCCTGTGATATGAAACAATGCTTGCATGATGAGATGAGGCGAGGTGAATGAGGCAGGCATTTGGATATAGTATTAGGCTGTTACATAAGGATTACTCGAACACAAGTGCTGCAGTACCACAGCAGTCAATCTGCTATGTGAGATGACTAAAAAGCAACTAACGGGCAGGTAACGTATACAGTGTAGACACTCTTGGCAAAGGGATGATTCACATCCCAGGTGGGATGGTGCAAGATTTCATCCTGCTGTTCAGACTGGTGAATAATTTAAAGCTAGTGAATTTGAATTTGTGGAATTTTCCATCTAATATTTTCAGACTGGGATTGACTATAAGTACATGCATCCACTGAAAATGACTACAGTATTCCCTTTCTGTCTACCATGTTACTATGCTGGTAGGTCTAAGGACCACTTTAGAGGGTGTTTGAATATCTGCCCTCTTCCCGTGCCTGGCACCCTGGGAAACAGGCAGAAAACTGGGGTAGCTTCTGGTTCTCTTTGTCCATGAGTAGCTGGTATTCTCCTGAGAGCTCCAGGACCAGCTTTCACCATCAGCCTGCACTGGTGTGGCCCTCCCATCAGGCTGTAGGCACCAGCTGGCCTGCCCCATCTGCTAGATGAGGTGGCACAGGAGACCTGGGAGAAGCTCTTAAGCTGCAGAGCTAGTCTGTGTGCATATTACATGTATGCTGGAAGACGACAGAAAGTGCTGTGGAGAGGTTACCTTGCTCTCCCCAGGGAAAGGAGCAAGGAAAGCAGACCTTCCCGGTCCCATTCCTAGACCAAGTGATACCCCAATTCCACATTTTGGGCAAGTTGCTTATTTGTCTGAGCCTGAATTTTTTCATCTCTATGAAAGATGAAGACCGTGGTAGAAATTTATGTTATTCATATTTCAAGTAAACAAGCTACAGGTGAGTTTCCCCTACCCCTGTAAAGCCTGGTGGATACAATTTGTTAAATCTGCTGTAGGTGATAAGGCAAGCAACAGCTAAGGATCACAGACCTCCTGCCAAGGTAGGGGCCCCAGGTAATCCCACCATGACCAACAGAGCAGGAAAGGTTTGCATGAATAGTTGCAGGCTATCTGCTGTTTCCATTCTCCAAGTTTTCCAGGGACAGGAAACAACAGCAACAAAAATTCTCTAAGAGCCAGGTAGGTGAAGTAAAAGAGCGGAGTGTGCTAAGGGGTTTGCACAGTAAACATCAGCAATATTTCTCCCTTCTAAAAAGATGCTTTCTTCACTTGCTGGTAAAACACACAACCCTGTGGGTGTAGGTTTTGTTTTCTCACTTTGCGTAGATTTGGGAGCGCAGAGGAAGGTTTCTTTACTACAAGCAAAACACTAAAATCAAGAGACAACTGTGGAAGACACTGGGGAGTATGCCCTTCATCCAAGGGACTGGCCTGTTTGACTCCCGCCAGGCGTTGTGTCCTTGCTGCAGCCAGATCATCTACTCTTTTTATTTAACAGGAACTAGAAACCTAGATTTTTTTTTTTTGAATGTTGAATCTTCTGTTTTTGCTATATTTTTTTTCCTGCTTCACTGCTTTGAATATGCACCAAGTAGAACTCACCTGCCTGGCCTGCGGCGTGTTTGCCTCCCACCACACAGTGACTGTTCACAGGCCCTTGCTGATTTTTCCAAGGGCATTCTGGGTAATCATCCTGCTGCTCTGGGGTCCTCAGTGACGAGAGGGCCATGTCATTGGCTTGACTTGGGCCTGGCGCCCACAGGCATGCCAGGGGCTGGTGCAGGTTGGAGAGAGTGTTGGTCTCTTTTTTCACACCAGAATTTCCTTCCTGGGGTCTTTCTATCACCGAGATAGAAGGTAGGGTGCTGGCTCCTTCTGCAGGCTGCCTCCTGATATCTGCCTGGCTAGCGCGGGAAGAGATTCGGTCCTGGGTCCTGACCCACTTCCTGGGAGAAGCGACAGAGGCGCAGTGCAGGTTAAGCCATGGGACTTCCGGGACGGCTCCTCTCTTTACCCAAGCACAGGCTGAGACGCAGAAAGCCACAGGCCCTCCTCTGGGCCTACAGCTCAGCAGTGACAGTGAGCGGATAAGACTGCTACACAGTGGCTCCCTGCATCGGCTCCTCCAGGTTTCCTCTGCAGTTTGAGATTCGAGCTGAGTGTATGACTGAGCTTCAGAGCTCAGGCTGAGGGCCTGTGGGAGGCCAACGGGAAACGAAGGGTGTGTGTGTGCTTGTGAGGGTTTCAGACTCTCCTGTTTTCCTCCGATGTGAACAGAATTCACCCAAGATGCAACTAAAAACCCCAAACCTGTTACTTACTTTGTCATCAGGGTCTGGGGTGCCCACAGTGCCTGCCACAGACCTGTGCCTGGCAAATGGGACCTGAGGGCAGCCCTGGGGTTGGGGAGGGGCTGGCACCCGTCGCACCAGTTTGCACGTGGCAGCTCATGTTGGTGGCCAGGAGAGCACACACCAGAGCTCTGAGTGTGGCTGGCTTCACCTCCTGGCCTATCCTTCTATCCTGGTTGCAGAGGACTGAGATTTCAATGGGAACCTCTCAATCCAGGTGAAGGATCTCCTCCCTGGTGCAGTGGACCCTGGCAAGGAAATCCAGGCTTGATTATTGTTGGCCTTTGATTTCTGATCTATGAAAAGCTGTTCAGTCTGAAATAGCTCATTTTTTTTTTTTTAAGTCAGAAGCTTCAACTTTTACCCAATATCATCCTAAGAAAATAAATAAGACATGGGGAAGTGTTTTCTTCTTTTTCTTCTCATTAGTGGGGTAAAAAGAGTAACATTTGTTAAACTCCTCCTTATATTGCACTAGGCACTTGTATATGCTGTAAAAGAAAAATCTGAGAGGCCATAAAATGTTAGAGTTTGAGTACTAAGCAATTCATGAATTGGGGAATACCACACGGAATGAGAGTAGTGTGCTGGTAATAGCATAACAGCAGAAGCGAGTAGTTAGGGGAAAATGTGGAAGCTGAAAAATTATTTGATTGTACAAAGTTCCTGTTTTTGATTTTGAAATTTTATCTTGTTAGAATTTCTCTAGTCATATGTTGTAGGCTGCTTACGGTTGGCTGAGCTTGTTTTACATCTAGCTAACATTTCTAATCATTTACTAAAACTTACCCTAATTAAGTTTGCTTATTTTTGCAGTCTAAGCAAGGACAAGGTTTTTCAAAAGATCTAGTTGGTTTTACTTTCTCGAGTTTTTTAGACTCAGTTTCAATGTCAACTTTGCTTTAGCAATACCTTATTTTATGTTGTCCTCTAAACATTTCCAAAGGGAAATATACATTACTACTTTTTACTTTTTCCTACAAAGGGGGGAATCAAGATTTATATGAAGCACAATACTTACTACATTTCGACGCTGTGCCTTGGAAGGACTGTGTCTGAGTCTGTCTGTATTCCGAGGCTCTTGTACACTGGCCAGCACAGAACAAGGCCTCAGTAAAGAAGCTAAAATGCACATCCAGGGTGAACAAGCCAGTAAATGATATCTTTATAAAGAGAAAAACCAAAAAAATCCTTGCGGAATAAGGAGGCAGAGAAAGAAGCCTGCATAATTATCAGTGAAATGAGAAATGACGTTGATGTATATGTCATATCATAACATCTTTCTTCTGAGGATTTTGCAGTGTTTGACATGTTATCTCACTTGTCTTTTCACTAATCCTGGCAACATTCCTGATGAGGAAGAGGAAATGCAGTTAAAAAAAGAAAAAAAAATACCGGTGAAACACGCAACCCCAGAGCCAGCCACGGTCACCTGCTCTCCGGGTCTGGCTTCTGCTGCACCCCGGAGCCTGGGAAGCTCTGGAGGATCTTCTGCCTCCCGCCCTGCCCTGGCACTTCTCCTGAGTTTCTGTCATTAAATTCAGCAAGGAGGATTAATTTAAATTTCCCCACGAGTTTGTAGTTATAGACATAAATGGAAAGAAAAACTTAAAAAGTTGACCGTGGTAAGGTGTTTAGATGAAGCAAATGGACAACCTCCTAAATCTGTCTTTTCTCCAAATATGACCTTTTGTATTCAGCTGAAAAGTAGCAAAAATCTCAGCTAGATGCTTCACTGGGCATTTATGTGTTGTTCTCACCAGAAAGGGACAGCATACTGATAATTTTAGCTGTAGATATCCATACAAGCTTTGCTTATATCCGCCTAATATGGCTTATTTCATCAGAATCACAGAATGAAAACTACAGGGACATGGCTTTACAGTCACATTCTCCTGCACCTGAACTACAGGTGCCAGACTACAGATATACAGAGCTGTAAGCTCAAAGCCAGGGCACGCTTACATGAGACTCGTGAACACTGCCTTGCAACTACCCATCTTAAAAGCTCTTCTGAGACACAGAAGTCTTGATTAAATGCAGATGACAAGATGTCCTGTGTTGATTTTCCTCATTTAACGTTAGACTTTCATGATTTAAGTAGCTCAGTAAGAAGTGAGACATAATTGGGTCTTGCTCTAATTAACATAGATATATATTTATTTATTTACTAGCTCCCCTGAGATACTGCTTTTCATTAATGTTGTTGATGTCTCCTTTCCCTAAGACAACATTCTTACTAACCCTGCATGGATGCCATTAATTGTCTCTGCTTACCTTGCTGGTTCCATAGTTAATTCCAGTGTAGAACAAATTTATTTATACCTTTCACTGCCAGAACAACTTTCCCAGTGAAAATCCATTGATAATGCCAGTAGCCGCGGCTACTTACTTCTGTGTGAAGTGAGGGATTGGTTTCGAGTGAGAAGTGAGAGGGAGGTGGCCATGAGCTATCTTTACTTGCAGATGAGAACAGCAGTGTTTTTTCCTCATGCAGGGCCCAAGGGCCTGGTTTTGGGATATAATTACGGTTATATGGCATTTGGCTGTCTGCGTCACTTTCTTTCCTCAGAGACAGATGACATACTAAGCAAGGACTCTGGTAGGGTCACAGCATTTCTAAACACCAAACAAACCTAAACAGGGAAGCATCTTTTAATGCAACATGACATACTCTGGCCAAGATGGGAGACAGGAGCTAAAACCCTGACATCTTAGGAGAGTTCGACCTCCATCTCTATGGAAACTACATAATACCATAGTATTAAAGGCTTAATAGAAAACCACACTTTAAAATGAATTTGGGGCCTTTTAGCAGGCGCTGTCTACAGCAAATCTCTGCACTCCACTCAGGCCAGTTAACGTGCATGGTGTTTTACTCCTGTGTGAACCAAGCATATTCCCTGGCCGTATGAATAGGTGGGAGAAAAGCAAAGAGAAGCCACATCCAATTCACAGCATGTCCCCAGCTGCCTTTTCTATGTTCTGCAGCCGCCTGGGGTGACTGAAGCAGCAAGGGCACCAATCACCCTCAAGAAGGTAGCAGGCTGATTACAGTTTAACCCTATGCCGTGTCAAAAACCCCAGCTGAAATGCTCCCACTTATGAAATAATATTTATGAGGGCTCAGTATTTTCAAGATCTACGTGCACTCCCACATACTTGGATTTAGTTTCTTGCAGTTATTAGCCTAAAGACAGCTCTAAGTTTTTAATCACATTCTATCTAGTGTGATTGGAGGGCCTGCTCTCAACAGGATTTTGAGAAGTCTTGAGAATCAGGTACCGGCATGAATGAACAAACAGATGAGCTGAGTAATGTCTGCAGGAAGACTAAGGTTCCAAGGACCCTCCATGTGCTACAGGGACAGGCTCCTTCCCTTCCACATTTTTATTATTATTATTCATGGAAAGAGTGAATAGCATATGTGACACTAATGTCCTTTTGTGTCCTTTAGAATCTGAAAGGTAACCAAGGAATATCCCAACAGAAACACTGGGATGGGAACAAACATCTCTACAGTGCAGTTGCATATATTCTATACCCTCAGTCGTTTCAAGTCCTACTTCCTTCTTTGGCCATAACCTAGCATAGCACAGTGTGAATTTCAGTGTATGTTATACTTGTCTCTAGCCTCTGTCCAGGTAGTTCTTTTCTACCTTGGTCAAAGCATAATTTTAAGAGGAAAAAGCAAAATAGCTTATATTTACGAAGTGCTTGCATTGAGCCAGGCACTATGGTAAACTACTTGTTTGGTCTCATTTAATTTTCACATTCAATCTCCATTTAAAAAAAAAAAGATAGAAAGTTAGGTGAATCACAGCAGGTAAGATGAAGAAAACAGGCCACTCTCCACAACTGCCTCCCCTCTACAAGGGGCAGTTGAACAGTGTAGTGGACCTTTAAATAAAATGATTACACTGAAAGACACCTTGCTGTTAGCCGTCCCCGCCCCCCACCCACTTGCTTTGAATGCACTTATCCCATTGTCCCTTCCTCTTTCTGAAGCAGTTCTGGAACTCCTCTTTCATGAGTGTCTTTATAAGGCAGGATCAAAAATGTGCAGACTGACGCTGCCAGCTGCTGCCCAGTGGGAAGGCAGGCTTGTAAAACCTTCACCACGTGTGCTCATCTACCTCATTCACTGGGTCTGGTATTGTGTGACTTCGGCTCTTCCCAAAAGGACTGTGCATGTGACAGGTTTTGAGTTGATTCAAGACATCAAGGCAGCCACAGCACACTTAAAGACACTCCCGAAAGAGAACTTCCAGAACTGCTTCGGGAAGTGGCAAGGGCATGGGGCAAGTGTCCGAAGAGAGGGAGTGTATTTCGAAGAGGGTTAATGGTTTTTTACTGTTTTAAAATTTGTATAGTTCTTTTTTTTTTTTTTTTCTTTTATCTCATCTTGTGCCTGCACTTAGAGCTGGTGCCAAGATGGCCCAGTGGGTGCTGAGGAAAGACGAGATCTAGACATACAGGAAGCACTTCTACTCCACAGAAAGAGCAGTGATCAACAGGAAAGAGTGAAGCCCCTGCAGCGTCTTTTCAAGGGCAAGAGGAGACACTCGGAACTACCCCTTGAGGCACTAATAACTGGGCTGCTAAGCACCACAGCTATTACTGTCTTCCGGGCTGACACTCGGTTAGTTGTGTCTCCTCTTTACTTTCAGACTAATAATTAGATTTAAAACCCTGATAGGACTCTAAGCATGACCTCAGAGGGTTCTAGGTTTTGGTACTTTTGCTTGCAAAGATTTCATTTTTTAAAAGTCCTTTGAAACTGTAGGTAAGCTACACTCAGCAACAGCTTTTTTAAGAAACCCATTATCTTATTGAGTCTTGAGGAACACATGCTGCTCACTCCCTCCTCACCTAGAAAGGCCTTATTTCTAATCTCCAGCTGGAAGAATAAAAATACCCAGGAGGACTGGAACAGGTATTCTCAAAGTGTTTTTATCAGCACCGGTGTTGCCATCAGGTTAATCGGGGTGCCATACAGGGTCTCATGATGTGTAAACTCGGGAAACTTGTCCTTTTTATTTTTTATATAATTTATTTTCTATATAAAGTTAGAACTTTGTGGTGGCTGCTTCTCAAAGGAAGCGTGAGGAACAACTGATCTTTGTATGAGTAAATCAGTTGTGGGACCTGCACATCTGGAGTTCTTTGAGCAAGGCCGTAAGAGGCAGGGCTTCTCCGGAACCCTCTACCCAGCACTGCTCTGCTTCCCGGGGACGTCCATGCTGGTCTGCCCCATCCTCCAGCGTGGCTGTGATCATGGGAAGCAGCTTTCCTCAGTGTAAAGCTGCCTGACCCCAACTGGGCCTTGCAACTCTTGGAGACATGAAGAGTGCCTGTCTGGCTCAGGTGGGGATGGAGTGGGAACACCAGCCTCATTAGCACCTCTTAAAGCAAAGGAGGGCCTCCCGGGAGGCAGGCCGCTCAGGAAGATTCTCTTCTGGGATTTCCATTACGTGAGGGCTCTTGTAGAATCCCAGTTGCTTCTGATGAGGGGCACAGAGTCTGTGTGTGGGTCTGCTAGGTCTAGCAAATCCACACTAAAGAAAAATGACTCTACCCAGAATAACGAAGACCGCTGCTTTATGGTGAATAATTACAGCTAAACTACTTGGCCGAAATGTTTTTCCTGGAGAATTTATTTAACATTTTCCCAGAGATACAAAAACTAAGAGTATTACTTTTACTAAAAGTCATGCTTTGAAAAACACAACTGAAAAATGCTATCATAATTTCAGGTACAATTCTTTCAGGCAATTAATAAATGTTCCACTATCAATGGGTTTAAAGCATATATAATTTTTTGATATATTTTTCTGAACAGAAATAAGAATGGATTTGTTAGTGCTTTCAAATACATTCCTGCACAGGATCCAGTATAACCTCTGCTGTTCCGTTTAGTAAGAGGTGTTTCTAGAATAATTCCAACTGATAGCCAGGCATGTAGCTAAAGATGCAAGGAGACATGGGCTCTATTGAATCCCTGAGTACCAGATGGAAACGTCTAAGATGTAAATCTAGGCAGTCCAGCTGTGGGAGGGAACACTTGATAACACTGTAGAAAGAAAAGGTTTCTTCAGGTAGCCAAATATATAAGTGAGGCTTATGAACATCACATTCTTAACAACAACAAAGTCTCCTGGAGCTAGGGGTGGAAACTCCCAAGAGAAAAAGCAGCATTCCTGGAAAGAGCTGCTTGGGAGGTGGGGCTGGAGGCACCACCCAGGACTCTCAGCCCAGGGGGTGGGGCAGCTTTCCCTGCTCCGGAGGGAGGATGTTGCAGGTATGGGGAAATCAAGGGTTTCACTATGTTCCAGTTTTCCTAGCATGACAGTTCTATGTCCCCACAAAGTTGGTTACATGCAGGATGACGGTACAGACAAGAATTTGCTTCACTCAGTGCAGATTGGTTACAGTATCTCCCAAACAATATTAATAAAAGGAGTAAAAGAAAATAGGTAGAGAGGTCCATGGAAGATATATGCATGTTTTAAACAGCATACTTCATAGACTTTTCAATGATTTGATTACAAAATTCAACTGCTTAGAGGTTGTCACTTTAACCCAAAGGAATTTCTTGGGCAATGGCAATAAAAATTTAGAAGCAAAATAGGGTTTTTTTTTTTTGAGGACAGATCTATGAACAAATAAGATTATTTTAAATAAAGACTCCAGAAAGGCTAGTACTGTGTTAGGTGTTGCAATGTTTGTCCATTAAGACAGCCACGGGGCCATTACAGTTTCAGACTCCACCCTCCATGCACCTGGTGCAGACAGGAGATCCTCACTCAGAAGGCCCATGGACTGTTCTCACCAGGGTTCACATGTGGGGCCTCCCTACGCGTGCCCAGTCATGCTTTGGGTCTGGGCTTCACTTGCACCCTGCCTTCCAGAGGTCACAGACAGAGGCAGTCTGTGCTCACTGTTGGTATGGCCCATGCTGGGCTCCTGTGTGCGGCCTGAACTGACTGGAGAAGCAGAATCACGCAGGCCACGACCTGCTGACAGCACAGTTCCCAGCTGACCAATGCCGAGAAAACCAGGTATTTCCTATCTACCTCCTGGGGGCAAAGCAGGCAGCCCACGACCCTGCTGCCATTATAGTCTGAGTCTCTAACCTCCATGTGCCTGGTGTAGACAGGAGATCCTCACTCACAGGGTGTGTGAATTGCTCTTACCAGGGTTTGCATGTTGGGCCTCCCTGCACATGCCCAGTGCTGAGTGAGGTACTGGAATGGGCCCTCCATGAGCTGCTGGCACTGTGGGTCAGGTCTGGGCTTCACTCACACCCTGACCTCCTGGAGGTCACAGACATAGCCAGTCTGTGCTTGCTGTTGGTGAAGCCTGTGTCTGGATCC
Organism: Dinomys branickii; assembly: GCA_004027595.1. Classification (NCBI taxonomy): domain Eukaryota; kingdom Metazoa; phylum Chordata; class Mammalia; order Rodentia; family Dinomyidae; genus Dinomys; species Dinomys branickii. The sequence goes on along the minus strand of PVLD010000464.1, from coordinate 204,387 downwards.
TGTGCATGTCCTGAACTGATTGGAGACACAGAAGCAGGTGGTCCATAAACTGCTGACCTTGCAGTTTGTGTCTGGGTTTTGCCTGTATCCTGAACTTCCTGGGGTCACAGAAACACTGGTCTGGGATTACGTCATCAGTGCAACCAGATTATGGGTCATACACATGCCCTGAACTGTGAGGGGTTGCTGGATCAGACCATCTACCAACAACTGACATCACAGTTTGTATCGGAGACCTGGGAGAACTAGGTACACTTCATCATCTATCAGAAGACCCCAGTCTAAGTAGCACATCTCAGCAGACACAGAGGGGCAGGCCTGACTACCAGGAAAACTAGGGCCACTAGCAACCTTTGCTGAACTGCCAGACAAGAGGGAGACTGAGTGTTCTCCCTCTGGCATCAAACATGACAAGGCCAAGGGCTAAAACGCAATCTCAGAACTCCATCCCACTCAGAACAAGTCCAGGAGACACTGACATAGGACAACTTGTTAAACTCACACCTAAAATTGCTGAAATGATTGCAATGGAAATGAAGAAACAACTCCATCAGGCCATAGAAGAGATCAGATCAGAAATAATCTCTCAGGCAAAAAATGAAATGACAATAATAATGAAAGAAATGCTCTGTACGTCTAGAGAAGAAACAGATTTAAAAAATAGATGAACATAGGCAACAGATGGAAATGTTACATGAACAATATAAGAATGAACTAGAATGCATGAAACAGATTCAAAGATATTTTGAAATCAGGAAATCAAAACTTCCATTGAAAGCTTGCAAAACCACTTGAATAAAAGTGAAGATAGAATTCCAGACCTTGAAGACAGCACAGCAGCTAGTGATTGTGAAAGCAAAGATCTCTTAAAATCAACAAGGACCCAGGAAAAAGCAATTCAACAGCTGCAAGATGAGGCAAAGAGAAATAATGTCAGACTAATAGGAGTCAATGAAACAGCAGGAGGCGACACAAATGACATAAAAAGAATATTTGCAGAAATAATAGAAGAAAATTTCCCAAGCATGGAAACAGAATCTGAGATACAGATAAATGAGGCATATAGAACTCCTACTAGTCATAACCATAACAAAACTACACCCAGACATGTAATAATCAAGATCCCAGATCTCTACGAAAAGAACAGAATATTAGAAGCAGCTAGAGAAAAGAAACAGATCACCTATAAAAGAAAGACCATTGGAATCATGGCAGACTTCTCAACACAAACCATCCAATCGAGAAGAGCTTGGAGCAAAGTATTACAGGTCCTAAGAAAAAACAGCTTCCAACCAAGATTGATGTGTCCTGCCAAACTATCCTTCAAGTTTAACAGAGAAATAAAATATTTCCATGGCAAAGAGCAACTGAAGAACTTCTTGAGTGCCAAACCATCCTTACAAAAATTACTAAAAGACATTCTCGGCAGAAAAGAAAATGACCACAATTTTAAAAACAACAATAGAAAGGAACGCTCAAGAGGAGCAAGCAATTAAACAGGTAGAGAAAGTAAGAAACCAACAGCATGTAAATCAGATGACAATGATAAGCCAATACTTATCAGTTATAACCATAAATGTAAATGGCCCCAATCACCAGTCAAAAGAAACAGACCGGCAGACTGGATTAAGAAACAAAATCCAACAATATGCTGTACACAGGAAACACATTTTACTCAGAAGGAAATCCACAGACTGAAAGGCAAAGGATGGAAAACAATCCTCCATGCAGCAGGAACTCAGAAAAAAGCGGGAGCAACTGTTATGTCTGCAGACAAGGTGAATGTCAAGCTGAGAACAATCAAAAGAGATAAAGAAGGTCACTGCATACTTGTTAGGGGAAAACTGCAGGAGGATGAGATAACAATCCTAAACATGTATGCACCAAGTACTGGAGCACCAAACTACATAAGACAAATCTTAACAGACATGATATAATTAATAACACTTTGTAACAAGGGACCTCAACACCCCTTTGACATGAAGAGATAGATCAACTGGACAAAAAATTAGCAAAGAAATAACAGATTTGAACCAAAGCTGCAAACAAATGGACTTAGTAGATGTATACACAGTGTTCCACCCCATAGCATCAGAATATACATTTTTCTCAGCTGCACATGGGACTTTCTCTAAAATAAACCACATTCTAGTCCATAGAGCACCCCTACCTACATGCAAAAGAAATGATATCATCCCATGCGTATTATGTGATCACAGCACAATGAAATTGGAAATTAATGATAAAAGGAACTCTAAGAACTCCATAAACACTTGGAAATTAAACAACAACCACTTGAAAAACCAATGGGTCACAGAAGAAATTAAAGAAGAAATTTAAAAATACCTACAAATAAATGAAAATGTAGATACAATTTACTGGAGTCTGTGGGATGCAATGAAAGCAGTCCTCAGAGGGCAATTTATAGCAGTGATCTCACACATAAGGAAAACAGAAAGAGAACAAATAAATAGCCTAATGCTACCTCAAACTTGTAGAAAAGAACAAGTCAAGCCCAAAGCCCAAAGAAGGAAGGAGATTATAAAGATCAGGGCAGAAATTAATGCAATTGAGAAGAAAACCCTAAAAAAAAATAAATGAATCAAAGAGCTGTTTCATTGAAAGAATAAATAAAATTGATAAACCTCTAGTCAACCTTATAAAAAAAAAAGAACTCAAATTCATGCAATAAGAAATTAAAAGGGTGAAATTACTACAGAGTCTACAGAAATTCAGATCATTAATATCTACTGCAAAAATCTTTATTCCCACAGGATAGAAAACTCAGAAGAAATGCACAGATTCCTAGATATGTATGAATTATCAAGGTTGAGTCAAGAAGATCTAAAAATCCTGAATAACCCAATATCAATTAATGAGATTGAAAATGTGATTAAAAACTTACTGACAAAGAAAAACGCAGGCCCTGATGGATTCAGAGCATAATATTACAAGAAATTGATTTAATACCAACACTTCTAAGCTCTTCAGTGAAATTGAAAAGGAAACAGTTCTCTCTAACTCATTTCTGGAGGCAAGTATTACACTGATACCAAAACCACAGAAAGACCCAACCAACAAAGAGAACTACAGACCAATCTCCCCAATGAATACAATAAAATACTAGCAAACAGAATGCAGCAAATCATCAAGAAAATCACACACCATGACCAAGTCAGATTCATTCCAGGAATGCAGGGGTGGTTCAATATTTGCAAATCAATTAATGTTATACACCATATCAACAGAGTCAAAGACAAAAAACATATGATCATCTCAATACATGCAGAAAAAGCTTTCAACAAAGTCCACATGCAGTCATGATAAAAACTCTAAAGAAAATAGGAATAGATGATCTTTACCTCAACCTGATCAAAGGCATCTATGACAAATCAACAGCAAACATCATACTAAAAGGACAAACACTGAAAGCTTTTACTTTAAAATTAGGAACAAGACAAGGATGTCTACTGTCACCACTCCTGTTTAGCATAGTTCTGGAAGCACTAGCCAAAGCAATTAGACAAAAGAGAGAGAAATAAAAAGAATAAGGATAGGAAAGGAAAAGTAAAACTATCACTTGTAAAACATACATAAAAGTAAAACATACATAAAAGTAAAACATACCTTTCACAATAGCACCCAAGAAATTGAAATATTTAGGAATCAATCTAACAAAAGAAGGAAAAGATCTGTTCAATGAAAACTACAGTACTCTGAAAAAGGAGATTGAAGAGGCTTTCAATAAATGGAAATATATTACTTGCTCGTGGGTAGGAAGAACCAACATTGTGAAAATGGCCATACTACCAAAACTGTTGTACAGAATCAATGAAATTCCCATTAAACTACTGTTAGTATACCTCACAGATCTAGAGAAAACATTCCCTACATTCATCTGGAACCAGAAGAGACCCAGAATAGCAAAAGTAATCCTGGGCAACAAGGACAAGTCAGGTGGAATTACAATCCCTGACCTGAAATTATACTACAAAGCTACTGTAATAAAATCAACATGGTACTAGCTAAAAAACAGACCAGAAGATCAGTGGAGCAGACTGGAAGACACAGCCACAACCAAAAACACACTCAGCCACCTAACCTTTGATAAAGGGGCCAAACAAACTCACTGGAAGAAAGATAGCCTCTTCAATAAATGGTGCTGGAGAAATGGGCTTGCCACTTGCTGAAGACTGAAAATAGACCCAAGCCTATCACCACACACCAAACTCAAGTCAAAATGGATCACAGATCTCAATATTAAAACAGAAACACTAAATCTATTGGAAGAGAAAGTAAGTAAAAACCTTGAAGACATAGGGGTAGGTAGAGAGTTCATGAACAAAAACCAAACTGCCCATGAAATACCTCAAAGAATCAACAATTGGGATCTCATCCTACTGAAAAGTTTCTGCACATCTAAAGAAATCTCCAGCAGAGTAAAAGGAAAACTGACAAATTGGGGAAAAATTTTAGCTGATTTTCCCTCAGACAAAGGTCTTCTATCTAGAACATACAAAGAATTAAAAAACATCAGCCTCCCTCCCAAAATTCAAAAACCCAATCCAAAAATGGGCAGCTGAGATGAATATCCACTTCTCAGATAAAGAAATATAAATGGCAAATAAATACATGAAAAAATGTTCAACATCATTAGTCATTCGAGAAATGCAAATTAAAACAACACTGAGATTTTGCCTCACCCCAGTAAGAATGGCTAGCATTAAGAAATCAACCAATAACAAATGCTGGCAAGGCTATGGAGAATTAGGAACTCTTCCACTGCTGGTGGGAATGCAGACTGGTGAAACCACTGTGGAAATCAGTTTGGAGATTTCTCAGCAAACTAGGTCTAGAGGTCCCATTCAACCCAGCTATTCCCCTTCTGGGTATTTTCTGAGATGATCTGATAACATCATATCACAGCAATATATGTGCACCCATGTTCATAGTAGTGCAATTTGTAATTGCTAAATTGTGGAAGCAACCCAAATGTCCATTCACTCAGGATTGGATAAAATTGTGGTACTTTTATATGATATTACTCAGCTATAAAGAAAGAAAAATGCGAGGCTTTTACAGGTAAATGGTCACAACTAGAGACCATACTCCTAAGTGAAATCAATCAGACCTGCATGTATAAGCAACATATTGTCTCACTAGTGTAAGAACCTGAAAGAGTAAATAAAAACTAGGAGGTATGATAGTGTGAAATGAAAGGAAATTGCTCAAAAGTAAAGGACAACTGGGGTGTGGGAAAGGAGAAGGGAAAAGAAAGGGATATCATGTATGTATGTATGTATGTATGTATTACGGGATAGCTAACAGTGGAACTGTTTTCTATTGCTTTACTGAAAGGAATAGTTAATGATTCCTTGTTTGATCACTATTGTATGTCTCTATTTGTTTTCCTGAGAAACCACTTTGAAGATAGCAATACATAATACAACAACCATTGTTAATTTCCTACCACTTTGTACTTGTGTATTGTTTGTATTGTTCTTGTGCTATTTTGTAAATGGATGTCTGTTTGTTAATATGTTTTCCTTATTTTTTTTGACAAAGGAAAGACAGCAATGGTAGTGATGTTGCAAGCCCGTAAATCCCCATGTTATTTGTCACAAAGACTGACACCGGATTAGTTTTCAGACTTACAAAACATTTACCTCTGTATTGGAGAGAAGGCTTCATCATCCAAGCTGGGAAAAAACAGCCGGGCTTCCACAACTGGCTACTATCGGAAAAAGTTGTTGCCAGGTAAGTAACTGCTAAGTAAGTAGAGCTCTGATCACGCTACCTGGTCTGTAGTTACGTAACTTAGGGTTAATAAGTTAGGGTGAAGTACTGCATTTCTCTCAGATTTAGTGGCTGCATACTTCAACAAAAGCTTATGAAAATCAATGACTGAGTGTGTGAGTTTTGCCAAGCACTGCCAGCTTTGCAACCTGTGAGCGCTGTTGAAGTCCTGTCCTACCTAGTTGATATTACCATAATCCACTGTTGCTGAAGTTGTCAAATCTTCCAGGTAAGGCGCCACACAAAAGGGAAAGCCAGTATTTGGAAGCCTACTCCTCCGTGGGAGTGCTAATCACAGTGAGAAAGCTCCATGCTGCAGAGAGCCGCTTTCGGTACAGGAGGCAGCCATTAACTGCTTTCTGAATTCCATTAGTTATTCCTGCTGAGAGCGAAGAAGTCCTCCTAAATGCATAAAAGTTAAATTGCCTATGAGGTTAGGAAATTAGATGCTACTTTGCTGCCAAATAATTATTTTCCGTTCAAATGATCTACAATCACACATACAATGCAGAACCGCGTTCAGGCCAGAAGGAATGCAGCACTGGCAAGAACTCCTGTGTCCGCCATGCAATGGCATTTATCACCTGGTGACTATCCCAAGGTTTGGCTCAAGGTGAACTTGCCTTCCTCATTCACCCGCAGCTCAGCTCAGGTGCTGCAGACACAGCCTGTTAACTTCCAGTCCAGGCTGGTTGTGGGAGTGGTTCTAGCCCCATTGGAAATGGAGATCCTCGGCCTCCAAATGCCCTAGAGACAGCATGTGACCCAGTCAGCCGGCCGAGGTGGAAGCTGCAGTGGCCAGGACAGTGAGGAAGTCAAGCCTTCTCATTTTCTTCTCTGTACTTCCCCAACCTGAGGCAGTGGGTCTGAAAGTGCATCAGCTGCTGGGCGTTACCTGTAACCCAGGGAGAAGACCGCACTGAGAGAAAATCTGAATGCTGGGGAGACACTGGGTCCTTAGGACGTGGTTTGAAAAATGCATTTGTGCCTCTGGGCGTCTGAAACTTCAGTCATTATCACAGATCCCAGTTTTCTCTTAGCTTTGGCTTTTCCTTCACTTGCAGTCAAAACAGTCCTTTCTGACAACTAATGAGAAGGGGAGTAGTACACGCTGAGGTCTTGGCAGAGGCTTACCTTAGTCCACAGGCAAGGACGGCAACTGCGGGCAGCACGGGGCTGCCCAGAACCTGACCGTGCCCATGATCGTCAAGGCTAGAACCCAGGTCTCCTGCTCGCTCACGTGACGCTTTCACAATACCATGGGAAAAGTTAATTAAAAGATAATCATGAGACACACTAGGCTTGTCTAAAACTTCTAATTGAAACTTTACTCCAGTTAAATATTTATGTTAGACAGTTACATTCTTATAAAGAATTTATACCTAATATTTTGTCATTCTTTACATTGTTACATAAAATACGCACAATTTGAAAATACATGAATAAACTAAATGTCTCAGAAATGTGCTTGTGGTCTGCTGTTGCAGCAACAGAATAGCCTCACAAAATAGCTTAAAATGTTTTATTAAGTATATAGTATTACAGGGTAGTATTTACAAAGTTATGTTTTTTAAATAAAAAAGTACCTTTGCAAAGACTGCAGATATTCAAAGCTTCAAACAGTGATAAATTGATTTAATACATATAAAAAAAGCCTTTAACGGTAACACAACTTTGGTCTTTAAATCACTGCAAAGAAAATGGCTACTGACAAATAGCACACCTTTAACTGCTATGCAGAAAAGCTCCCCCAGAGAACACCTCGCACACAGCAACACTGGAGTTCTCTTTATCTGGAATGGTTAATGGGTCTGTATGACGTGGGAGCTCATTCTCAACAGTGGCTTTGTTGTAAATAATGCTCTATTTCATAAAAACAAAAATGTTTGCCTCTCTTACCAATCATGCTAAGAACACTTAAAGATTGCACTGATGTTGTCTTACAGAGAAGCTCATTGCAAATGCTCTCTTTTTCTTCCCCCAAGAACAGATTTATGGAAAACCCAGCCTTCAATTACCATCGTGACAAGCTATCAAAGTTGAAAGCAGGAAAACTTCCTGGTCACTGCTCATCTCTTCCAAGTTAGCTTGGATTATCCCTAGTAGCTACTGAAAATGACTTAAAAGAAATCCCAGTGGCAGTTAGTGATTCAGAATAGGTAATACCCATGTAAACTAAAGTTTCTAAAGAAATCCTCAGTCAGATAAAATGCAATGAAAAGATGAAGAGTTGTCAGATAATTATTTCCCAAGTTTCCAACAGCAGGTAAACAGAGGAGTCTATATTTCCACACACACACCAGAAACCCCACTTCTGAATACCCACTGTAAGAAAAGAGAAACCTAGAAAATGATATATATTTTACATGTTTTATTAATAAGATGAGGAGTAAACATCACTTTTGAGCTTTATCAACTCAAATCATAATTCTCTTGGTCACTTACTAAACTGATGACAGTGTCCTAGCCCCATTATTTAAATTCTGACATTCTCAAGAACTTAAACAGTATGGACATAGAACTTTCAGGTGGAAAATCATTACTTTTATGGTTTTCAGAGCATGTGAAATTTGTCAAAAAAGAAAACTCTTTAGCTCACCCTATTAAAATAGAAATACAGCCAGATCTCAAGCATCAAACTTGTGTACTTAGTGTCTGATGTATGCACAACACCTGCAGGAAGACAGAAAGGAAGAAAGAAAAGCTCTCACTAGGGTAGCAACTTCAAATTGAGTGAGAACAATACAAACCCCAGCAGGGCTAAGCAGAGATACATGAAGTACCAGGGAAGGGAACTAAGAGATGAAAGAGGCTGCTACGTGGGTGGGGTGGACTGCAAAGGGCATCCTGTGGGGGACGCAGGGCTGGAGCAGAATTGCTGAAGGAGAAAAGAATTGACTTGGCCAAGAACTCTGGAAAAACGGATGCAGAGAACGAGAGATGACATCACTCTGGGAACATACAATGAATACACCTCAATAGCAATGAGGTAAAAAACGAGGCTCGGAGTAAAAGTGTAGGATGGGGCAAAAGAGACACAACGCTCAAAACACTGAGCAGTTTCATTCGATGTGGCAGAAACTTGGAGCCGTTGAGTCTGATTTACACAGAATGGACTGGCCCAATGATGCCAGGCTAGAAGACTCCGGCTGCTGTGGTCCCGTCCCGAGAGACTGCCGATGCGTGGGAGAGGAGCTGGTTTCCCCTGCCACGTCCCCTGCTGCCTCTGGTGGCACTGAGTAGGGCAGTGGATGCCTCAAAAGACAGGCAGCATTAAGGAGAAAAGGACAGATGGTCACACTCGGGGGTGAAACCCCAACTAAGGAGCGTTAACCACATATTCAAAGGTACAACTTTAGTTCATAAAAAAGTAGGCTATAAAGATTTTCATACCTTTCTTAACAGAGAATAGGAATTTGGATCTTTTTCAAGTCCATCTGCTTTTCCCCCTCCTTTCATCAAAACTGATTTCTAAAGTAACAAACGATATTAGCAAAGTGTAAATATTTTCAGAAGAAAAAAGAGCAGCAGGAACCATCAGGTTTGTATAAAGGGATGCAGCTCTCTTGCCATATGCCAGTATATTGGACAGTTACACAACTGAAGAAGAGAAACAACACAAAGGCATATTTTTCTCCCAAAAGATGCTCTGATAGGTTGTTCAGTTTCCGAGAGGCCTTAACAAGTCAGAGATTTAGGCTTGCTATGGGCAAACCAGTTGGTCCCAACATGAAATATTACAATAAATTTGGCATAAAAGAGGCACATGGAAACATTTAGTGGACTAAAAAACAATTACTAATAATGCCACTACAAATATGAATGTCTTATTACACAAACAGGAACAATTACTAGTATTTTAGAGGGTACAGGTGAGCAGTTGAAAAGCTTTGCAAATTGCCTAGAAGTTTTTGAAGTTTTAAGTGATCAAATATTTGCATCAAATATAATTCCACCCAATAAAGACCTTTGTGTTCTAAATGTTTTTACTAAAAGTACGAAGTCAGCACTTGCTCTCCTGTAGGTACCACACTTTTGGGCTTACAGAAGAGGTGTGTGCTTACCTTGGACATGAGCACATACAAACACACCCACAAACGAGGTATAAAACGAGCACTATTAATCTAAAAGTACTCCAGGCGGTCACAACTGTCAGAACATTAGTTTTCTTTTAAGGGGGTGGAGTGGAGGGGTCGGAAATGTGGCAGTGTTTTACTTTTTGATCTTAGGGCAGGAGAGGAGGAGGCGGGACTACAGGAGGACAGGGATGAGTGTTCGTCATGCAACAGAGACACAACAGGAGTCACACTGCCCGCCTGGGGGAGGGCTGGCCTTGGGCCCGATGGAGACACACATTATGCTGCCATGCAGGAGACTCAGAGTTCAGGTTTCAGTCTTGCTTTTTCATGCCTCCAATCAGAAAAGAAGTGAAGAAACACTGTAGATTTTTGCCTTCAAATCAGAGGAAGGGAACACATATGTTACAACCATAGCTATTTTTTGCTGAAAGGTGTGAACACAGTGCGCTGAGAGTTAAGTCTGGCTCCTTTCTGCAATGATCTACCATGTCATTGGACCATGTTCAAAGAGGAGAAAAGGTGCTACATCTTGTACAGCAGAAGCAAGTTAACATGGGGACAAGACAAGGTACGAAGGGTAGCATGAACAAAAGAGAAATACATCCATTCATAAAAGTACCCTAAATCCGGGAAGGACCTATCACACCATATGCGGAAGGGGGAATGAGTGAATGGCAACCCCCAAGAATGAAGACCACCACCTCCATGAATATCACAGCACACGCTGGTACACACAAGGTGTTCCCGACCAAATTCCCGTCTCTGCTTAAGTCACCATTCAAGTGGCTCAGAAGTAGCAGATACATTTTCCACTGAGCATTGTAACTGCCAAAGCTGCTAGAACCTGAGTTTACCAATGTTTGATGGAAGCCACTGTTTTTCATAGGTATCTCTGAGTAGCCACCAGGTCAGTGCCAGATAATTCTCACTCAGAACCCACTTAAACCTAGAGTTATGAGGTCCTAGGATCTGAAAGGTATCATTCTTGGAAGTTGCCCGCCCTCCCCTCCTGGCTACTTTTGCCCCTAAATGAATAAAAATAACAGAAAACTATCTCAATTGGGCATACAAACACAGATGATACTTTTTTTATTAACTAAATTACAGCTGCTTTGAATAAAAACTGGAATAATCATTTATGGGTCAATGACTTTTCTCCCACAGATGAAAACCAGTTACTTTTTTTCTTCTTCTTCCCATCAGTGAATCATCAAAGGCCATGGTGCTTAAACACAAGTGTATTCCTTCACGTCTATGACTCTCCAAATCAGAGTTCATCATTTTGCTTCAATTATTCTGGAAAATTAAAAAATGGACATATCACCATCAGTATTCAGGTCCACTTTCTTTACATTAAGACGTACTTAGAAAGATCTGGAATTATTTCACATATTCAATATCTAAAAGTCTATCTATCTATCTATCTATCTATCTATCTATCTATCATCTACAAAGGTCAGAGACAAAAGCCAGGCAAATAAAAATCAACAGTGTAATGATCTTCTTTTGTTGGGTGAGCTGCAGAAAAGCCAAGTGACATTAATTTTTCAAAGCAAAATATATTCATCCTGGGAAATATCCCATCATTCACTTCAGATCTACACCATTTGTTGAAATGAAATCACCTAGGACAGGTGTAGGTCAGAGAGGAAATGCCTCGGGCACGTACATCATACCTCATCCGTTAACAAGGCAGGCACAATGCAAGCACTGAGCAAGTGTCAGCTAAGAGCCCATCTGACAGACATTTAAAAAATAAACTGATCAGCTAAGTACTAGAAAAATTAAGAGGATTTTCAGTAGTCATCACAGATTTCATGTGCCATGAACAAAATTTCAAGGTAAAACTGCTTTACAACATCTGCTAGAGTGGTTTGGGGGGAAAAAAATATCACACCTTAAGGGAAATTAACAAAGGAAGAGACACTCAAGATTCTTATATACTGGCTTTCTGACAGTAGAGAAAAGTTTAGTTTCTATATTCAACCACAGAACAGTGACAGCATGGTAGAAAAATGAAGGAACAAAGAAAGTGACAACAGGACGGCGGGGTCTAAGCCACAACAAGCCATGATCCCGGACACCACTGCCGTGTGGAGGAGACGGGGATGTGTATGATGAAATGTGCGTCTGAAGGCTGTGACACAAACCTGTAAAAATGGAATCGTTCTATTGCTCTTCGGTGAACTCAAGCCTAAACATCACTTAAATTTAGTTCACATATGATCCGAACATTTTTAACATTATGCAAAAGTTAACTGTACTCAGGGGAGCACAGCCTCCCATGTTAAATGCTGCACTGTACTATAGAAGTGAGCAGGTAGGTCACAGACTTGAAAATGGTAAATTAAAAAGCAAACTATTTACATCAGCAAGGGATGACTGCAAATATCAAAGGGATGAAGAAATTTAGATCTTTCTCAAATGGGAAGAGGATTGAAAGATGGAGGGGATGGCGGAGGAGGGGGTGGGGTGAGAAAAGAATTAAAATGTGTATGGACAGGGGCCAACTCCGCACAAGGAATGGAAACATCACGTACTGCAAACATACTAAGAGAAAGGTTTTTGTTATCTTGCCTTGTGATAAAACTTGAATATGTAGTTATGGAAGCATTGAGAGTAAAAAGGCAACGTTAAAAAAAACAGTCATTAAATGCCAAAGGAATGAAAGACTAATACCATATTAAGATAAAGTAAAAAGTAAACATAGCACTCAGTATCTCAGACATTTAAGAATTAAAAAGGATACGCCTCTGACATAGGCAAAAACAATTAGCTATTATTAGTGCAGAGATCCAAAAAGAAAAGCAAAAGCTAGTGACTAAACATCTCTGTCTCTAACCCTTTCCTGAAAAGTTAGGAAGAAGTTCTTGCTTAGAGAAGCAGAGATATTAAGTCCCCACAATAAAATGCAACAAAATCACCAACACAAGCAGCAGAAGAAACTGTCGAATGGTAGGGCTGTGGCAGGTTGGTAGTGAACTCTATGAAAAGCATTTTAAGTTATAGTCAACAGGTGCCTAATCTGAGAAATGCTTTACAGAAAGTGATACAACTTCTGTAGGTATGTTCTACAGTTTTTAGCGAAGTACATTTATGTTTGTATATCAAGAGATGTGGACCTTTAGGATTTGACAGTGTTTTTAATCTAAAAAAAGGTCAAACTTTCCAGAAGCTTTTTGCTTTCTTTTCAATGTCTATATATCAACTAAGCTATAATATAGGTGTATTTTATACTTACCCTCATTCATCATTCCTTTTGATTCTTTAAATGCTAAGGATTAGTAACAAGCCAAGGAAGTAGTTAGTAAGGTTTCACAATCAGAGATAGTTTAAAAATAAACAAATACGTAGCAAAATCATGCCAACTATTCTACAAATACACAGTCATTTAAGGGTGTCATTTTATTACCCAGCATTTCTGTGGATCGCTTGCTTCCCTAGCATCCACAAAGGAAACAGATTCAGCTGGGAATATGGATCTAGACTTACAGAGAAACAAAGTGTAACAGCTTGGTCTCACTCTAGGTTGACAGTGTGTATCTTTCTGAATTTTACAAATTAGATGCAAATAACTGAGGTTTTCCTCTACTCAGGTGCTACAGTTCATTCTGGCCAGTATCAGTTGGCTAGGGAAAACAGCTAATCAGGGCTGCAAAATACTACATTTCCCCCCAAATGTAAGAAGGTTACAAAAGCAGAATTCCTCCTTCTTCATGAATTAAATAAATTAAAGAAGACAAAGGCAAGAGGAAAAAAGAAACCCACTACCGGATTCTCCCCAAGATACAGACAGTCTGATTTCCCTATGGCCAGTTCAAATTATGATCTGATAATGCATCAAGAAGAACACATACCATTAAGGGGTTCCTCTACAGCTTTCTGGAAAATATTTAAAATATATTTACATAAAGTATAACTTATTTCATGTCTTTTATACTACAGCATATATATGTCTAAAGTACGTAAGCAGTGAATCCAGTAGTCTAAAAACAAAGGCAACAGAAGCTGAAGCAAAGCTCACCAAGTGTAGTTAATAGTTTAATAACATTATTCTCTTAATAGTTTTTTAATGCACAATTTCTAAACCCACCTACTTCCCTCAGTTCAAGAAACCTAACTTCCTACAAAACTATTAAATGAAAACATGCAAACAGCAACAACACAATAAACAATACAGCTAACAAGACATGAGAGTGAAATACAATTATTTTCAAGAGATACAAATTGAATTCAGTAAGAGAAAGAAAACTGCTAGGATGTAAAGGTCCAATGGTTGGGTTATCTCTAAGAGGCACTTTAGAAAGTGCCAGATATTTGTAACCGATGTAGCTACAGCATCATCTTTTCAGACTAAATGGCTACGGTGACCCAAACACATTGTGCCCCACCTGCCCTCTGGCCTTGTCAGACTTAGGTGCCCTTCCTGTCACAGACAGGTCGCTCTCTGGGATTCCAGACAGATCTATCATCAGTCTCCTATGGGAATCTGAGTACAATATAGTCCTCTCCAGATCTTCTTTCCATAAAGGAGCTCTTGAGCCTGTCACCATGATGAGTATGTATTTATAAAGACACCTTTCTCCTCATTTATTCCCTCCAAAATTTGCTTCCTTTCTTGGAAGTTTTTCACAGAGCTTATAAGGTATCCAATGTATAGTGAAACCCACAGTACAGTTTCCAGGGAGAGAAATATTTATAAAATAGGGCAGGGGTAAATCATAACTTGGGAAAGATTTTTCCCAGCAATGTTCATAATTATAGATTCCAATTTTAGTAAAGTCAACTTAATATAAATTTGTTTCTTCATTTTTAGGACTGAAACTGTCATTCAGCATATTCACATGAAATGGGTCCAAGAGAGGAGGCAATCTGTTGGAATCAGCTTTCTTTTGGTGGAAGAGCTACAACCTCTATGCCTCTCCTTAAGTTTTCCACTTCTGTAGTAGCTCTAAGGAGTCAGTAGAGTCTTAAGGGATTAGTTATTCCACCTCATTGAGACTCAAATGACCAAACCTAAACTTTAAAACAGAATTAGACCCATTCATCCAAAGGTCATGAGATGACTTCAACATTATTTAATATGTATGAAACTAAATACTAAGCAGAACAGTTCAATATTCCAATTATCATGTGAACCCATCCATTGATCATTCCAGATTTATTTAATAAAATTTAACTTACCCTAGGAGGTTGTATGGTCCTCTGATTGGAAGCTGGTGTAAATAAAAATAAGAATATAAATTTAATAAATGAAATAAACCCGGGCAATGAAACATGTAATTCTGACATAAAATGTTCAGGGTTAAAACGAGAAGCGTGCCAGAAACTCCAATGAAGGAATGCCAGTTTTGGTTGTCTATTTAAAAATACAGAGTATTCTTAACTATGTGCACTGACAGAAGAAAATAAAGTGAGCAACCAACCTGTATCTGACGATAAACACAGTCTCCCATGTGTGCACGCCAACCCTCCCCCGAACCGGCCACTCAGAGAAGACACTGTCACCTACCGCCTGTCCCTCCCTCCATGAGCTCCATCTCTCCCAGTCCTAGCAGCCAGGACGCGGACAAACGTGGCAGTGACCGACCTCCCATCCACTCCGCCACCCTAACCTCACGCTGGCTTTGCTCGTACCCCAGGCTCCAGCCCACCCTTCTAGTTTTTAAAGCTCTAGATAACCACTGAATAAAATGAAAGGAAACGAAACAAAACAAAGCAAAACAACACCGGATTTCTCTGGTTTTAGAAAGTTATTCTAGGCAGCTATTCTAGCCAATCAAACCTTCCACACATTACCTTCTTATTTTTCTGAGTTTCCCTTTATTGTTTCTGAATGAGTTAGTTAATAAAGGAATATACAGCAACATAAGGAAGAGATAACTTTGATTAAAAAAAACAACAACAACAAACCAAGGGAGGAGGCCCCGGAGCAGCTAAAGCTAGTCCTTCACATGCAGTCAGAGCGCTACAGACATGAAAACACCCACAACCAACATTCTTTGAATCACTCAGTAGAAGGGTTATCCTACTGTATTATTCTAATATTTTTTTCCTATACAGAATTTTCCACTCCATCCCATCTGCTTCTCTTGGTTCAAGAAATCCTCACTTCTCCAAAAAAAAACCAAACTACCAAAAAGTACAAAAATATAAATAGCAACAACAGAAAAAACAATACAGCTAAATGAGAGATGGAAGCAAAACAGAATCATTTACAAGTCATGCAAGTTGAATTCAGTAACAGGAAAAGAACGTATGTTAAGATTTCTAGGATCCCACTATAACCTGGCCTGGGCAGCAGCACTGGATTTGCTTAGGGGCAGCCTGAGGCCGCACAGGACTGCCCTCCTGGCCCTACAGTGTACGTACGTGTGTGCACAGGTATCTGTATCTACCTTTCACATCCTATTTTCAGTGTTACTTTTCCAGCCCCCGTCTCACTTATGCACTTTTAAAATATTTAAATCCAGTACAATTACAAAAGAAAGTCAAAATCTCACTTTTAATAATTAAGGTTACAAATTTAAACAGAAATAATAAAGATAGAGAAGTTAAAATTCTCATAGGGACAATTAATGCTTAAAGGGAGTGTTTAGGTTTTTTTTTAAAAACTACTTGAGGATTTTCCTGCATTTAAATCAATACATTCACTTCTGCAACACTACATCTGCAATGAGTAAAAATTATTTTTGAAACATTTAGAAAGAAGTGCTCAAATTTGCAACCTTAATGTTACACATAATCAGATTTAGAGTCAGATCATAGAAGCAAAACACACGGATTTTCCTAGTCTACCACATGAGCTGAAGAGCAACTTTCCTGTACCTTTTCTCTTCTTGCCTCTCAACTGACCGAAGGTATCTTTCTGCACTCTAGCATTGAACAAGTTGATGTGAAAAGTTAATTTAGGATATTTTCAAAATGTTAATCAAAGTGAATCAAATTATTAACTTAAATATAGTATATTTATACATCAAACTATGATAAAGAAAAATAATTTGAGGAACTTATAGGGAGGGATTTCCCTTTCACTGTAATCTTATTACAGTGACCTTTGCATCTGCCTGGCTTCACAGGCCTGTCAGAGGAAGAGCGATGGGTGGAGGGGTCAGCTAGTCAGTATCTCTTTCCACTTGAGACTGCGTTCCAGACCTGAGGCCACTGTACTGAATGCCATTCTTTGTCAGATGTGGAATGCAAGGGGAAGCACAGGAATGGAAAGGGAAGTGATCCAGATAGTGAGAAACAGAATACAGAACTCACTATCAAACACTTCACCCAGCCGAGGTGAATATGCAGTTCACACACTGTTCTTAGGCACACGCAGGGAACAAAACCAGCAGTGCCGTCTTTGAGAACCAAACCCCTCGTGACCGGAAAGTGGAACAAATATAGAATATGCATAAATATTCCAGACGCTCACTACAGCCACCACATGAATGCCAGTCTACTGATGATATCTTAATTGTGTTTTATGGACTTATGTGGAATAAATTAGGAAATTTCACTGAGAAACAGCTAAAGGTTATAAATATATGAACTGAAGATAGGTAGACTGTGGCTATTTCAATTATATATCTAAGAAGCATTAATTAAAGGAGAATGGAGAAAATATAACAGAGCCAAGCTCTGTCACTATAAGCTAAAGTTCAGAAAAAAGTCTCTTTGAAATAGCACACAAGTCATAGTAAATTTCTTGACTATAACAATTCACGTTTTGTATTAAGTTTTAGAAACAAAAAGGTCACCCAAACCAAAGTGAAGCACTGATTTTTTTATTCCATTAATTTATAACTTATTTTGTTAGGTAGCAAAGATTTTTCTTTATCATGGAGCAATTACCACAAATCAGATTGTAGGGAGTATCTATAGCTTGAGTAAGACAACACATTAGTTGGGCACTATTAAAAACATCAATTTCTCGCTACATAGTCAAAATAAGGATTTATGCAGGACTTGATATTTGAAAACTGGAAAATTAAATAAGAAGGTTAAAACAAAAAAGCTAATTCTGTACTTAATAATTGATTTTAGAAGTAGTAAAATGCTAAATCTAAACACAAATGTGTAAACTATGCACTGGAAGCCACTGCTCTTTAAATGAGCGTAAGTGACTGTCAATTTCTGTCTTCTTAGGACTGTCCCTGTGTACACGAAGAACTTCAAGTGACAAACAGGTTTATGCCAAAGAGCTTTATCACAGTAATAATGGAATCTTTAAGAATCTATCAACTCAAATGGATTCTTCAAAAATCTTTTCCTTTACTTGATATAGAAAGCCTACTCTAAACATACTCTAAAACGTAAAGCCACTTTCACTTAAAGAAACTTATAATCTAAACTTTTCAATAATTCATGTACCTCATATACACAGAAACTCTCCTTAACACTTTCACAAGGGGACCACAGTTCCTTCATCCTCTGTTGGGCAGCTGTGAAGCACCAGTGGTACATGCATGCCTGTTCGTGGGGCAGCAGGCGGGAACATGCTAATTATCCTCATTCCAATTGTAGTTTTCTTATTTCTTCAGCTATCAACACATTTCTTTGGCTTAAAAACATTTTCTGTTGTCTGTCTAAAATTACTGGCATAGGCTTACAAAAATAAGATTGACTTACCCACAAATTTCATATAAACTAGTCCAAGTAATTCTGCTAGAGCTATGATACCCAAACCTGAAATCAGAAGAGGACCATGCACTGGTACGCATGCTGTAAAAACAAATGAAATCTTAGATTAGTGATGCCTATAAAATGACTGAAATTTCAAAAGGAATTGACAGTAACTAACAGTGCTTTGAGGAGAGTAATTTTTGTTCTAATAAGCAACAAACAAAATTATGTATATATAGATAATGAAAAATATCTGTCAATGAAATAACTCCAAATTATTATAAGAAAAAAGTCCATCTGTCCATTACACACACCTTATTATATCAAAGCTAATGAAAAAGTGTATAAAGTCCAAGGCTCCAACATAGTGGTGCCTGGTTATTTTAAAAATTCTTCTAAAACTACAGGCACAATAGTTTGGCTGCCAAAATAGTACATGTACCGTATACAACCAACGTTCTTGTAGCAGTGCAGGAAAGACCACTCCCACTGTGAGAAAAATGAGAATTTAAAAAAGAAGAAGAAGAGCTCACAACACCAAATGATGGCAAGTATGTGGAGAAACAGGAAGTTTCCTTTATTGGTGGTGGTAATTTAGCAATAGAACCAGTGGGTTTCGCAGTTCATTACAAAACTAACCAAGCCTTAACATACAATCCAGAAACCACACTCCTTGGTATTTATCCACATGGAGTAGAAACTGTATCTATACAAAAACAGGAGTCACAGGGAAGTTAATAGTAACCTTATTCATAATCACAAAAAAGCTGAAAGCAACTATACTGTCTCTTGATGGGTGAATGCACAGACAAACGATGGTGTATCTACATAACAGGGTGTTATTCAGCATTAAAAAGTAATAAAATGTCACGCTACAAAAAGACTGGAGGAAACGAAGATTCACATTTCTAAGAGAAAGAAGCCCACATGAAAAACATACACAGAGTGATTTCAACTCTATAACATCCCACAAAGTAGAAAACCACGGAGTAAAGAGTGCTGCCAGGGGATTTGTGGGAGGAGGAACGCACAGGGGAGCACAGAGGCTCTTTAGGGCAACGCAAGAGTTCATGCAACAACACAGTGGGGCTACACAGCATTCCGCATCCGTCACCACCACGCAGTGCACACACCAAGACTAAGCAGAAATGGAAGCGACGCACTTTGAGTAATTTAGTGACCTGTCAAGGTCGTTCACTGGTTCTAACAAATGTGCAGTCTGATATAGGAAACAGAGGGAACCTGTGGCCATACAGGTTATGTGAAAGGGTGAGAGTAAATGGAAATTCTCTGTAGTTGCCTCTCAATTTTGCTATGACCTAAAGCTGTACTTTAAAAAGGGCAATCTGCTAAAACAAAAAGGGAAGAAAAAGAGAGAAGAGCTGTTTCTTAAAGAAATCTAAACTGAGACTGCAGAAGGATGTGACTTTTACCTGTGACACAGAGACAAAATCCAACCACAGCGAGTACATAGCCCAGCACCTGCATGATCAGTATGGCAATGGGGAACGAGGTCATCCCGAATGCTGGGGAGGGAAAAGGGGAGAACAGAGTGTGTTGAGAGGCTCATTGGCTACGGCTTACACTCGGTGCGGTCAAGAGTGAGGTCCTCCGACCAACGGCTGACCCCATGGCTCCTTCTCAGAGGAGGCGGTAGATGCTTCTCCAGTAATCTGAATCTTCTACACGTGTCAGCTCTAGAGCCACAGACTTAGCAGACTTTTATCATCAGTAACTTAAAGAGGAATGGCAGTTTTTACCCCAATCTCAGAACAGCGCTGCTTTGGACATACTTGTGCATTTTGCAGTATGAATGGCTACTCCACACGGCTTCTCTATACGCACACAAAACTGCCACAGTGGAGAAAGCTATAATGCAAATGTGATTACAAACAGCACGACCACTATGTTGTACATCCGGCACATCTATGATTTTATGATGAATTAATATCTTTCCCATGTACAGCAAGCCAGAGAGGGAGCCTAAGATCTAGAGCCCACTGTGACTCTTAGGTAATAACAACAAACATATGTTAGGGATTTGCTGCCAAAATGTGGAGAAAATAATACTGATTACAGTTAGGCTAGCCATATTATCTTTAAAACTACAGTGTCTGCCAATAACTGTTTCACTGTTCGTGCCTTATAATGCCATTCTGCATAACCACTTTTTAAAAAGGCTCAACAAAAGAAAAACAAAGTGTCTAATATTAACTTCTAAATATGAAAGCTGAAATTAGAATATGCAGTTAGTCATTAAAAATTACATAGCTTAATTTGTAACGATGCCAACTGATAACACTTTTTTCATATCAAATAGTACAATAAATTTTCACAAAATAACTAGCTACCCTGAAGATCGAAGGTAACCTTAAAGTGTTCTGTATGCCACTAAGAATATAATGGAAAACTTTTAATAAAACAATTTTTAGTAAGTTATTAAAAAATACAAGGGTGTTTTTTACCAAAAGTGCAGTTTTTTAATGAAAGAGGTTAGCAAAACTATGCTGAAAGAATACCTACCTGTCATAAATACATTGTACTGAAGTAGTATCAGTATTCCTGTGGAAATTACAATGAAACCAAGTCCAAAAGAATTCTTTATTGAATATTCTCCTGTAAATAAATAAGAATATTTAAAATACTTTCCTATGTACTTCTTATGTTTGAAGAAGTTAATGTATTCAATTTATTATTATAATCTCAGCAGCACTCGTAAACTGTGAAAGGTTGAAAGATATTTCCCCCAAAGTTCATGCATTAAGACCAAACTTAAGAATATAAATCTCAACATATCCGTGGGCATAACCTCCTCCTTGATTTGCTCACAGAGTCCCAGAGGAGCAACTGTGCAGGCACCATTTACAAGATTCTCTCCAGGAACGACATTCAGTGTGTCCCAAAGCCAGACCCACTGCTCTTTCTGGTCTCTTCTGCATTGCTCCCCTCCCCATGCACTTCCTAACTCCAGATACAAACACACCTGCAAAGTTCATGCTTCTAAACATCACAGCTCTACTGTGGTCTCCTAAAGAAGCCACCGCGGTGTCCTACGGCCCACTGCCCTGAGTCCCAGCCTGTCTGCATTTCTCCACGTGCTCCCTGCCCTTACTTCTCATCTCCACTTTCCTCCCCCAGATGTAAGCGCTACTTCCACATCTTGGCTGATGACCTTTGCTCCACCGTGGCCTAATGGCAGCCCGAATATATGTGCAATCCCTGTTCCCTAGAACCGAGAAACACTGGCTTACACGGCAAGAGTGAGCTACGTTAAAAGCCTCAGAGGGGGAATTTGTCCCAGATTACAGGGGCGGGCCCTCATTCCAGGGCCAAGTGCTCTTGTGTGGAAGAGGCAGAGGCAGACTTGACACGGACACCAAGGGGAGGCAGGGTGAGGGTGTAGCAATGCGCCCACGGAGGCAGAGACTGGGGCAATGCGCCGCAAGCGAAGGACCGTCAAGGGCAAGCACTAGAAGCCAGAAGAAAAACGAGTGCACGCTTCCCTAGGGCCTTAAGAGGCAGTGAGGCTCTGTGGATACCTAACTTCAGACTTAGGGCCTCCAGAGCAGAGAGAGAATTCTGTTACATGAAACCACTCTGCCATAACCTGCTTAACGGGCCTGCCTAGGAAGCGACTCCCACCCCAGCCCCCGGCACGGAAAGCCCTCTTCATACCGGCCTGCGCTCTCCCACAGCAACGGCACATCTCACCTGGGATGAAGAGGATGGCTCCAACGATGACAGTGATAGTGAGCAGCAGTCCAGCAATAAGTAAGAGAACGATTTTCATACTTGTACAATTGGATTTATATTTAAGGGCTTAAAAAGAAAACGAAGAATGACATGAAACAAATCATGAACTCACAACTCATCTGAGTAACCTCTGAGGAACAACTTCCTGTTATCAAGTGACCTCACATGTTTCTGATACGCCAATGGATAAATAGGCCTATGTCAGAATAAATGTGGACACTGAGTATGCAGGAGACACTTTGCCCCACTCCATGCTTTTAAGTATGAAGATACCAGTACATACATTAACCTTTCTCAGATGAAGCACGTTTAACCTGTTGCGCAGTGTAAGTTTTTGTCGGGGGCAGCTCTGTGCACTGTAGAATATTAGACAAGATCTCTGGACTCTGCATTATGAGACACCAGTCCCTACAGTTATGTCAATCAAAGTGTCTTTAGACACTGCCAATGTCCCCACATGAGCAAAGAATGTAACAGTGATACACATCACACAATATAACACTGGTACACATTAATGTTGATTGGAAATAACTGATTAATTCCCAATATTGAACAAAGAAGAGAACTAAGTTCTACCCCACGTGAGACTAATCATCTGGAAATCGGGATTTTTTGTTTTGAAAAAGAGAACAGAAAATACATTGAGCAAATCACTCCCTGATGAAATCCTTATGGAGAAAAATGCTTAAAATTTTCAAGTAAAATACTTGAATAGAAATAACCTGCAAAGACTCAAAAACATTCATCATACTTGTTATTGTATCTGATCTTAAATTTATTGTGAAGAACCTGATACCCTCACTGAGAGAATACTCCCATGAATAAGCCTAAATATGTTTCCTTTATAACCTAGTGACCTTTTGTTTGATTAAAATTAATGTTTTACCAGAAGATTATTAAAGGTAACCTAAAACCTGACTGGGCAGCAGAGATAAACAGTGTGAGTGATTGCAATTCTGCTGTGTAGCATTCACATGAGGACAGTCTCCATGGAAGTGATCACTGGGTGGCTGTAGTAAAGGGGAAAATATTTTAAGTATAATAGTTTCCATTTAATTTTCTTCCAGTACAACGATGAACAAACGTAACTATAATAAAATCAAGAAGTTATCAATGACCTAAATGACCACAAAAAATTAAGGCATGCTGCTGGTGCCTGAAGACGGTTTTAATCTCTACCTACCCATGCTGGAGGCAGTAACCACAATGCTTGTCACTGTGGGGGAAGACAGAAGCCTGAGAAATCACTATACATGAAGTAGCAAAAATTCCCATGGACCACAGAAGAGAAATCCACAGTCATCAGAAAGTACTGCTAGGAAGTTTTACTTGATCTGTTACCTGAATCCAGCCCTGGAACTTGCATGACAACTTCTCACTCATATCCTTGCCTCCTTATGAGGCACAGAATTTTTACAGCTCCACCATTTCCTAGGCTCAAATCCCACCTAGAGTGAAATTCAGTGCTTAGGTCATAATAGGAATAGATGCAGAAACAGACTTATGGCTTTTTAACCCCATGTGCTGTATACTGTTTACTAAGCAGAGCTTCAATATACTGAAAATAAAGCAGTTTTAAGTAAACTGCACAATCCAACATTCATAAGAGACTCTTGCAGATTTAATTTGATACATAAAAGAGATAAGATCGCACAACAAGGATTTTCAGTATAGTGTATTTTTACGGAAAAAGAGTGACAGGTCATTTTAAAAAATAAAAGCTAGAATCTCATATAAATTCAAATTCTTTAGGCTCTAAACTGCACAATCCAACATTCATAAGAGACTCTTGCAGATTTAATTTGATACATAAAAGAGATAAGATCGCACAACAAGGATTTTCAGTATAGTGTATTTTTACGGAAAAAGAGTGACAGGTCATTTTAAAAAATAAAAGCTAGAATCTCATATAAATTCAAATTCTTTAGGCTCAGAAGAACTAGTAGAGGAGAAAATGCCAACAACAGCCCCATGAATAAAACCCCACAAAATCCCACGATGGCAGTGTGTTACCACAGCCTGGTCTGCGCCCATTGGGAATAAGCATGATATACACTGCAGGTAGCTTTGGTTTCTGTTAGCTGTTTCAAGAACTACTTATTTTCAAGGCTACCTTGAACTTTTCCTTACATGAGGCAGCCATTTCTAACACATATACTAGTGAAGTCTCCTTAAGTAATGACAGGCAATGCGAACACATCCCTATGCTTCCTTCACACAACCTTTATAAAGGCCTGCTTTCCGCATTTCCTTTGCTCACTGGGCCATCATGCAGCAGGTCCCACAGCAAGTGTGGGGCATATCTTGCTGCTAGTCCAGCTGTCAATAATGCAGTGTCAAGGAACCCAGTAATCTCAAAAGCCTTTCATTAGTGACTTTTCCCCTCTGCTTTATGTGGGTTTATCCTTATTTAGCAAATCACTGCATGTAACAAAGAAAACAAGTCCAAGTAATAACTCAAGGTCTGCTTAACAGTGTGCTCTTCTCAAACTTCCTGGTATGACTGCTCTGACTGATAAGCAAGATGTCTTTGTAATTTTAAAATCCACATATTCGTAAAGATTCCTTTCAGCCAAAACTACTGTAATCAATATATAAAAAAAAGTACATGAGAAATAGTAGTATTTACATTTTTCATAAAATGTTTAATAATCTTAGTGGTGCCTGATCAAGAATACTGAACATTAGGAGATAATATAACATTTTTAATCCAAAATTTAGGAATTCTAAGATATGGTCTCTTTTAATTTAGAATACATATATCCTGTTTAATTTCAGAGAATATAAAATCTAGCAGGCTATGTCTCAGCAAAAGGTGTTAGGTTAGTTCATTCCTTTGTTCTGTAAAAATTTACTGGGGATCTACAATGTATCAGGCCCTTCGGTCTACATCAGGAGACAAGTAGATTACTTTATTCAATAATGATTTACTATAAACTCATGTGACAACTACTAAGCGCTAACAATGTAGAAAAATGCAAGCACAAGGCCTGTCACGACCTTTATATTTGAGTGGATGAATGTGTGTTAGGGTCAGGGGTGCGGGGAGGTGATCCTCCCAGATCTTTCCCAGTTAAATAAAAGGTACAGTTCTCTGCTAGTCTAAGAGAGGTCTTTCATGTATTAAATCTTTCAAATCTATGCGAATGAAACAAGGATATGCCCTGTTAGCCCAGCTGCAGAAAGAAAGTGCTAATGTTAAGGACACGATTTTCTGTTCTCTTTGTGACTGATACAGAGCACATATGAGATGACAGACTGCATGTTGTGGCTGATAAAACCTAGTCAAATGTAGGTCTGTGTGTGGGTGATATAAAATCTATCATGTTAAATTTTCATGACTGGATTTTATACATCCATCTAGGCTCACACAGTCTGCCTAACACAATCCAAACTTCAATGCTCAAAGACATGGCATGCACAGTCAAGTGATCAGTGACAGAGGTAAGACAGCTTACCAGTGAGAGAAAATGTGCCAGATTAAGAATAAGACACACATGAAGACAAATAATTGATTTAATCTATTATAGTATGTTTTCTGATAACTTGAAGAAAGTTATCTCGAAATCTTTTGGTACTCTGTTGAGCCACAAACCAATCATATCTACAATGTAGGATAAGATACATCTGATGATTTTTTTTAAATTTAAATTTTAAATTTGAATTTTAAAAATTATTTAAGTTACTATTTAAAAATATTTAAAACATTCATTTGGAACACACACACAAGCACACACAAAGGGAGGATTTGTAAAACTCTATATGCTAATTAACTTACTCTCATCAAACAGTGTTATCAAAATTAATACAAACTACGTATCAGACTCCCTGTTTAGGGGACCAGGCTTTGTGTGGCAAGTATTTTGAATGTAAATAAAGAGGATGTTCCACCATACTCATAAGTGAAATAAATCAGAGGTTCATGTGCAGGCAACGTTTTGTATCACTGGTGTAGGAATCTGAAGGTGGGAATATAGATTAGGAGGTATGAAGGGAATTTGCTCAAAAGTAAGGAGCAAGTGGGATGAGGGGAGGAAGAAAAGGAAGAAAGGGACAAATACGTATGTATATGCAGGATGGCTAACGTGGTGCCACTGTTGACCTGTGTCACTTTATGGTAAGGAACAGTTCATGATTGTTTGATCAAGACTGTATGTCTAGATGTGATTTCAGGAATATACACTTTGAAGTTATCAATATGTAATACAACAACCACTGGTAATTCCCTGTTGCTTTGTCTATAATTCAATTTTGATTGTACTGCTCTTGTGCTACTTTCTTTTTATTAATATTTTCCTTTTTTGTTGTTTTTTTTTTGGTTTTCTTTGTTTTTTATACTTTAAAAAATAAAAAAAAGAATGATTAAAAAAAATGAGGATATCCAATGGACTGATTTCCGTGGCCTGGTTCTAAATAACTATGTTCCCATAGCTCTAGAGTATATGCAGAAAGTTGGGGTGTCTGGACTTGGGAGGGGTCAAAGGGAGCAATAACTATATTTCCACAAAAGACTAAAATGCTGATGTATAGTTCTGATCAGTTCTTCCTAGAGTGAAACCAGTTCATACCATATGATTTACCAATAAAATGTGGTCACTATTTGACAGGACCAGGGGAAGCACTGGAAGTTCAAGATATTAAATAAAATTTACATTAAACTGGTCACAAAGTGCTATTAAGGGCCTTCAGCCAAGTCACAGAATGAATGTAACATTTATTGGAAAGACACTTTCACCTTCTAGGATAGAAATTTCCAGCACAACTTAGTATATGTCCTTATTTCTTTGGAATGATTTTTGCTGATCGATGAAGAAATTCTCTGCTCCATTTCTTCTTTTAAATGTGTTTTTATGGCTTAATTACTTTCATTACTAAGCTACACTTGAGAACTAAGTTGACACCCAAAGCTGTTGTGATAGAGAATTTTTCCCTCGAATTTGCCAGTAATGATTTCCATAGGAATACCTACCCAAATACCTCTGAGCAGTGACCCAAATCCTTCTGAAATAATCTTGAGACAAGAAAGTTAGCAAAGGAAATGAAAGATGCTCAGAATACATAATTTAAAATAAATTAGAGCAGTCCTCAGTCCTTACTTCGTGTGGTTCTGATAGGCATGAATATGGTTAAGTTACACAAGAACTCCAAAATATAGTTTAAATTTTAGCTATACCAATAGAAGAACTGAGTACAAATTTCATTGCTATCTCTTCAGGCCACAAATCACTACACAAATAGCAGATCTGCATCATGATTAGTGACCGGTCATGTCTCCTCTTTTGAAGACCACTGGTGATTGGTCACTGTGTCCTTTAGCATATATATGTAAGCGGGTAGGTGTGGTACTCCTTGTGTCTCAGTGATGAAACCATACATCATATTAAAATGGATGAGCAGAAGAGGAAACTGGGTAAGGAAGTTGAGAGAGCAAGTAAGTGAGAAGTGAGAACACAGACGTGAAATGTGAAGAGGACACAGCGGACTGGCCTCTTCACACAAGCAGCCGCTATCTGTGTCAATCTGACATGTCCGCACAGGAGCTGGTCAGGATGCAGCCAGAGGAACCAGCGAGGGTGCACTTATCCATACAGATGAGGAAAGGAGGCCCAGGTCATAACTAGGAGCCTCTCATAAAGGTATGAGAAGAAGAGTTAGACTCATCAGGAACAGGACAGCAGCCACACGCGGCATTGTAAGGGACTGGCAGGTGAGGGCTCCACAGCCAGAGGCAAGACGCAGATGCACTCGCTTCCACATCTCAAGCATCTGCCCAGTGCCCCACACTCAGCAGGCTTCCTGTTGTCAGTGGGTACTGGCAGAAGGAATCAACAAACTAGGCAAACCTTCTGCTTTAGAATTAACAGTTACACCTACTCAGGGTTTTAAACTACATTGAGGTTCATCCTTCAAGGAAAGAAAATTCTTGAAATAAATTCAAGATGGGAGTAACACAGTGTGGTGATAAACATAACTGTTCAAATCCTGGTAATGTCAGAGAATGGCTGGTCACCATGGTCACTTTGCCTAAGTTTCTTATTTACAAAATGGAAAACACTGCCTACATTCAGAATTCCTAAACGACATAAATGCGATCTGAGGCACAGAGTATTCTACACAATGCCTGTCCTGCAGAACAAGAGTTCCATAATATTTAGCTACAATTATCAACACCTTTAAATGTGGAGCAAGGCTGGGTGAATCATGAACAGCAGAGGTTCCTCCTCCATAAACGCACACACATGCATACCACTTCCTTGTTTAAAATGAGCCAGAATAAAAAATTTTCACCAAAATATTTGTCTAGGTTCATAGAGACATGCCTTTAAAAAGAACTAGCCAGAAAAATACAACAAGAAGAACATTTACCCTCAATAACACAGAAATGAAAATGAAACAATGTGTGTCTTCACCCATCAAACTAGTGAACACTTTAGAATAATAGTAATGTCTGAGGTGTGAGGAGGAAAACAGGTATTTTCCACTGCAGTAGCAGTACCTGATGCAAAGGCTCTGGAACACTTTTTAGAAATGGTTGTTCTAAACCTCATTTCTTATCTAGAGCCTTAAGATATCTCTGCTTCTTTAGGATCAAACATCTTCAATAGAGTTACTGTCATATTATCAATACATTCTGAAACATCCTTAATATTAAGCAAGATGAAAGTTAAGTGAACTGTACACATCTGTGAAAGTAGAGCACAGGGAGCCGTAACAAGAGTTTTGAAGACACAGGGAAAATCAAGACATACAATTATATGAGCTGAATGTGTATAGCTATGATTTAATTTTTAATAAAGAAAGATAAAGAGTATAAGACTTACCATCAGTAGTTCAGAATTGTCACTACGAGGTAAATAGGTCAATGCACACACACACACACACACACACACACACACACACACACACAATGGGGCAGGAAGGTAGAGAAGGAAAGGAAGGAAAGGCAGTCAAAAAGGGAAGTAAAAAATTCACTGGAATGCGCCAATAGTTTATCTCAAAGTTTTGAAACTGCAGTATATTTTTTTTCTATATAACTTCCTATATTACTCAAGGTGTTCCAAAGTGTTATGAGCTGGGCATGGTGGTGTATGCCTGTAATCTCAGTACTCTAGGAGGCTAAGGCAGGAAAATCACAAGTATAAGCCCACCCTGGGCTATATATTTAGTGACACTCTGTCTCAAATTAAAATTGTTCAACATTTAGTACAAAAAAATTGTTATGTATAGCCAGCCTTCTGTATCCATGAGCTCCATAACTGCAGATTCAATCTACTGTGAATTGAAAATGTTAAAATTAAAAATTATGAACTGAATACTTACAGACTTTTTCCTTATCATTATTCCAGGAACAATAGAATACAACTATTTACCTCCTGAGGTACTATAAATAATCTAGAACTGATGTAAAGTATGCAGGAATATAAGCCTAGGTTATATGTAAATACTATGCATTTTATATGGAGGTCTCAAACCCAATCCCCCAAGGATACAGACAGAAAAATGTATTATCTTTTAATTTATAAAAAGTAGTAACGCTTTTCTCATAGAAACTCACTACTGCTTCGTTCTCTAAAAATAATTTCACTAATGGCAATGGCACAATCAGCAAACTTTTATTAATCAAAATTCAACAAATCACATGAATGTGAAATAATTTTATGAGCTTAAGAAAAGGCCATTCCTTGGCCAAATCACATGACTTAACTCTTAAAATTTGGGTCTGTCGATATGGCTAAAGCTTTCTCCACCATCAGTGATGGCAAGGTAAGTCTTTAAGCTGTAACACTACTTCTCTTGAAATAAAAGACTTACTAAAATTCTAAGGCAATTTCCAAAAGAAGTCTAGACACTGTCTTGAAGGTAAGAGCTCTGAAATGTCTTGACGACTGTCAATGTCAACCAGCCCTTTGTTCCCCTCATTTTCCTTTTAAACAAGTTCGCTAAGCATTTCCAGAGTGCTATACATTAGGAAAAGCTCTTAAAATATATAATCCATGATCTCTCCCATTTTTATGCACCACTGAGGATACACACAGCTAAAACTGAGGAAAAGAGAAATTGAGGCTGATCTACTACAATACTTCACTAGTTTTTGCTTCTCTAATTTTTATTTTTGTAGACTAAATTAAATCAGCATTATGTATTTCTTATTTGTGCAGATACATGCTGGTCTTCAATGGCTGTGTCAGGGTGCTATAGGCAGAGTGGAAATAAATCTTAACACATTAAAAGTTTAGACTGAAACAACTCAACTTCACTAATTTAGTAAATTTCCTTCACCAGATTTGTATGTAAATGTGGTTGAATATAAACATTAACCACAACACATTTGACCTGTTTGCCTCGTAGTGACAACTCTGAACTACTGGTGGTAAGTCTGATACCGCATCAAGACGTGTCCTGCAGGGGTCTGGTGACATGGTTATCACAGTGAAGCGAGGTCAAAGAGCACAGCTCTCCCGTGGCTGCTTCCTTAGGGGCTGCAGAACTGCACACTGAGGGTGACAAAACACGACGCAAATGGGGCCTCTCGAAGGGTGAACACATGTCTACAGAGTCCACACCAGGAGAAGGAAGACAGCAAATCCTAATGCTCCAGAGTGCAATGTTCTTTCTTAATAATGCAGCCCATGACCATCTGTTTACCAAATAAAATGGTATGTGTATAAATGTTCGCTAAGTATGCAAATGCTGTATGGGTTGAAGCTGTTATTAGTAGTCCTACTAGTCATTCTTCAGAGATTAAAAGCCAAAAACATTAAAAAAGGAGCTTCATAGAAATTAAAATGTGTAGAAAAATATGGAAGATAATATATATTTTAAGGAGACTATTAATATTCAAACTGCTTATTTTAATCACAACAATACTTCCTACTACAACTTAAAATATTTCAGTAGGACCACCTCCTAGAAGCACCAATTATTCATCACTAAAACATACATAAAATACAGAAATACGTACTTACTTAAAATACCAAATTGTCCCCAGAACAGAAGTATAGCCAAAATTGGGAAAATAACAATGAGAATATTTTCATTTGGAGAAAACCATGAAACTGAGGAGAAAGAAAAGAAAAATCACAATTAGTATTTATAGTAATCACTTTAAATTCTGTTAATGGCCTTATGGATATGTTTTTATTATGTGGATAGAAGATAAAAAGAATTAAAGTTGTGGCCTTAATTTACATTCACATACATAAATCAAATTACACACCTACAAATGATCATCTACAACATGCTTCATTTCAGAAAAAAAAACTGCAGCTACTTAAGTGTCTTTCACCATAGTTCTCTTATGCTTCACAGAAGCAGCCAGAGCAGCACAGACACTGAGATCACAGCTCTGTGGCCGCACTGCCTGGTTCTGAAACCCAAATCTAACTCATGATCTGTGCAGCTTTGGACAACACCTACCCACCTCTGTTCTTTCCCTTTCTCAGTATCTACTGCACCTTTTGGATCTTACTGACTCTTTTAGTTTTTTACACCAAGAGAAAATAAGGAAGAAAACACACACACACACACACACACACACACACACACGTAAGATAGCTGAGATAATTGTACTACGAATTTCTATTCATTCATTGAAAGGAGCAGTTAGTGCTGCTACTGTTTGATCAGTTTTCCAGGCCTGTATCTGGTCATCTGAGCAACTACTTTGAAGAGAACAATAAGCAATGTAACAACCATTGTTAATTTCCTATCCTCTTGTTTTCAAATTCTGAATCTTTTTAAAATTCTCTTTAAAATAAACTCCTCTGTTCTTCAGTGTCCTTGATCTTTCATGTGTATAACTCAGAACCTGCCCCTTGTAGGACTGCCGTGACTATTAATAAAGTTAGTATATGAAAGGGCTTGAAACAAAGGTTGGCAACTTAACAAGTAGTCTGGAAATATTAGTTGTAATTATTACTGTGTGTGTGTGTGTTGGATACCTGTACTTGTGAGTTGTCTAGAATTTACCTTCACCTCTCCATGAAGTACTCCTCTACAGACTGACTCTGGGGGCTGTAAGCGAGAGGGCTCTCTGTACCACGACATTCCTTCCACTAACTGTGATTAAGACCAAGACACATGAACCCTGCCCCTTCTCACACTGACTCTGGAATATAGGACTTATTCTTCAATAGTTAGACTTCAAAAGGAACCATTTAGACGTAAACATGAGCTGCTTTAGGTTATTAAGGAAGCTGTTATTAAGTGGGTCACATGTTACTTATAAGGTGGAAATACAACTATACCTCTTATATAAAGGTAATTGACATATTAGGACTTCAAATAAGATTTGTTGAGAACTTTTTAAAAATTAATTTCAATTGCATCTTATAAACTCTGAAAACTGTAATTTTAGCTATGAGCTTTCTTCTCTAACAAAGCCAAGTAAATGCACTGAAAGCATTTCAAAGTTTGCCTCTTCAGGGGGGATATGCTGTCTGAAGAGGCCTTTTGAGTACTGTCTCAACAAGCACCACATTCCTCTGAAATTAGCACCGTGGATTCCAATCCTCTACTGCTCTGCTCCTCAGAATCAGCATGTGAGGAACTTCACAGGGTCACTGAAAAATGACAGCCAAGCACTTCTTATATAAAGCTTATAATGTTAAAGTCTGATGAAATGCTTACAGTAATCCCCAGAATATAACAACATTATAAATTCTATCTTAGTGATATTAGTTTCTCAAAATCTATCACATTACCCTATCCCTAGTACAGGCTTAACAATTTTACAGGTGAAGGTTACAATAGTCACAAAACAGTTTATTGAATATGTGGAATATAAGTTTTGATGCTCCTTGGTTGCAGAACTCCTCTAACAGAGATGATTTTAGGTACTTTGAATAAATACCTTAATTTCCAACTGGAAAAATGAATGTCATACCAAAGAAAATATACTTCAACTTAGCATAAAATCTTACCAGAAAAAAAAAAATCTGCACTATGCTTAGGTTTTCATACTTAATGTGAGAAGGACTTGGTGAAAGCTCTATGACCTACTAAGTTTGCCCAGTTTATTTTTCCTTACCTACCCCTCTATTAATTTGCTTTGAGTTAGTCCTTAACTCTTAAAATCCTGGGAATGTTCAACTGTTAACTCCTCATAGCTGAGGAAGCAGGTATAGTGAATTAAGGATTGCAACCATCTTACATGCTCTTGTCCCAAACTCTTTCCTATCCTCATGTTATGGCGAGTAGCAAGAATTGCTCGCAGAGGCTGACAGGTGCAAACAAGCTTTACTACTGGCAGATAAAGCCCCCCAAAGTGAGAGGTTTTGATCCCCTGGAATAGGAAAACATTGGTTTATATAGCAGTAGCTTTAGATTCTACAGATAGCTGGTGCTTTCTGGGAGGGCAGGATAGCAGATTTGTTCAATCACATTAGGGCAGGCTGGGTGGGGGTCATATGGTCAACTAGGCAATACAGTGTTTACCAGAAACAGTACCTTATCAGAGGAACCAAAACCTGTAAGGAGCTCATATGGTCTGATTGATGGGTATAAGAAAGTTGCAAAGAATTATTTGGCTTGGGGCAGTCCCTACACAGGTTCCCTTACCATAAACATTGCCAAGAAGTACTAATGATATGGAACATGTCTTCATTTGGAACATTGGTTTTTATTTCATAAGGGTCTTTCAGGAGAGGCCAGTACCTCATAAAAGGGTGGTCTATCTCTGAGGCACAGCCAACAATCTTGGGTTAAAAAGCTGGGTTAGTATAATTTAAAACCTGTAGGACTTTGTCCGATAAATTATATACTCCCAATAGGGTGGCGGGAGGTACCACTGAGGCAGTCTGAGGCCCTGGGGAAGGGTGCAGAATTAGGGAGCTATCTTGTGGTAAGTATTGGAGCAGCCAGTTATGAGTTACAGGGGCAGGGAGAGTCATTTGAAGTGACTTATGGATGGTAAGAAATACTGGATTCCACCAGGAGACAGTTGTACTCCCCAGGTACATCTCGCAAACCATGTGGGCTGCCCAGGTTGTAGAACTGTAAGCTCTATTTGGTTACAGAGTCTCCTGTGACATTTGGGGTGAGGGACCATGTGTCAAGTGACTTGGATGTATGGGTCCATGTTTGTCCAGGAGTCCCATCATCATAGATACCCACAGTCTCACAGCTCCATGGGTGGTTATTGAAATTGCTAGTTGAAGGGCAGCCTGCTCAAATTTTTGAGTCATCAGGACATAACTAAATACCGGGGCCAAATGACCTGTACATTGACCCGTAGTTCCGGTAGCTCAGTCCCAGTTCCCCACCAGGTTGTCCTGGTGAGAATAGGTCCATCTTTGGTGCAGGAATAAATCTGTGGGTCAGTCCTGCTGTGATCGGTTCAATGTGTACAGTAACAACGAGCAAAAGGATGATGCTGTGGGTGGCTATCCTGAGGTCACCTAAGCCTTTTTCTCTTGTAACTGCTGAGACCAGCAGAGAGGGGGTGTTGTGGGTCTGCATTCCAGCACATTGGGTGGTGGTGACTCAGTCTTGACCATTCTTAGCACTGAAGTGATGAATTCACGGAGGAAAACCTGTAACTTTAAGAGAAGTGGGTGTGGTTAGGGTTACCTCATGAGGCCCCACCTACTTGCCTGGAGGGGATCTCCTCCTCCCAAGTTTTAATGAACACTTTGCCTCCGGGTTTGGTTCAAAGGAATGAATGGGAGAATGAATTAGGATGGGGTGTCACTGCAACACAACTCACTGGAGGTCCTTTAAAAGTCTGTTGCAAAGCTTTCATTTGTTGGCGTAGGTTCCAAGTCTCTATCTCCTGTAGTCCTTCCAAGATGGGCAGAAGCAGGAAAGCCTTCCCAAACCTGATCCCAGTACAGGGTGCAATGAAATCGCACCAGGGCCATTGGAAGCAAACCAACCAGCTCACCCAAGTTTCTTGGCAGAGCTTGGCTAGGGTGGTCTTTAGACTGGTTATGTCTTTCTACCTGGCCAGAGCTTTATGGCTGATAGGCTATGTGTAGCTTTCATTTTTGTTCTAGGGCTTCTGAAAGGCTCTAAACCACTTGACCCACAAAAGCAGGTTCATTATCTGAACCCACCGTAATGGGGAGTCCATACCAAGGAATAATGAACTCCAGCAGAGCTTTTACCACCTCTTTAGATGTCTTGGTCTTTGTGGGGATGGCCTCCACCCAGCTTGAGTAGGTGCAGATGAGAACCAACAAATACTTTTTGCTTCCACTAGTAGGCTTGATTTCAGTAAAGTTCACCTCAACGTCCTCAAGGCAGGGTCTCCTATCTTCAAACTCTGGGCTGTTGCTATGGGTAAGAGACTGGATTGCTGTGAGCACAAACTGTACCTGGTGGCCACAGACGTGCATAAAGTCGTGTCTGAAAACAAAGAAGTGATAGCCAAGCAATTCTGCCATGGCCATTTTTCCAAAATGGGTGCAGCTATGTAGTTCCTGTATCACAAAATGTCCTACTGCTTCAGGCAGGAATACCTTTCCTCCTGGTAAAACTTGCCATCCATTTTGTTCTGTAGCCCCTTCTGCTTTGGCCCAGTTTAGTTCTGCTTCTGAATACTTGGGTGGTTTGAGAAGTGGAGCCATGAAGTCTCAGGCTACGGGGAAAGATTCCCCCACAGCAGCTTGCTTAGCTGCCAAATCAGCTGCTTGGTTTCCCCATGCCTACATCAAATTGCCCTTTTTGACGACCCAGGCAATGGATTACGGCAACCTCGGTAGGCAACCAAATGGCCTGTAACAGGTTCAGTATCTCTTGGAAATTTTTAATGTCTTTTCTTCCCATGGTTAGGAGGCCTCTTTTCTGGTGGATAGCACCACACATATGTAAAATGGCAAAGGCATAGCAGGGGTCGTTATAAACATTTACCTGCTTGTCTTTCCTAATCTTCAAGGCCCAAGTGAGAGCAATTAGCTCAGCTTATTTAGCTGATGTCCCAGAAGGAAGTGTCTCAGACTAGACAGTTTGTTCAATGGTGATAACCACTGGTCCTGTGCTTCAAGCCCCATTGACCACTGTGCTGCTGCCATCCAAAAATAGTCAATTCAGGGTTCTGGAGGAGTATATCCTCTAGGTCCAGCCAGGCCAAGCAGATTGCCTTGATCACCTCCATGCAGTCACGTTCTGGTAGCTCCAAGGACATCAGCAAAAGACAGGCTGAGGCGAGGGCCTGAATTTTTAATAATTAGCTGGGCATTCTCTAGAAGTGTTTCTTGGTACTGCATTGGCCTAAAACCCAAAATCCACTTACCATTGGGTCCCCTCAACAAAGTCTCCACTGCATGGGGAACAAACACATCTAATTTTTGTCTCAAAGTCAGCTTCTTTTACTAGTATGGCAGTGGCAGCTATGGTGCACAGATAGGCCATCTGGTTGCCACCTAATCTAATCTTTTGGACAAATATGCTACCGTGCATTTCCACAGCCCCAAAGTCTGAGTTAGGACACCTCAAGCAGTGCCCTCTTTCTCATGTAAGGTGGTGCAGACTATACAAATTGGTGTTGGTTTTGTTCTGTGTTGTATAACACACACCTCATCTCCTCCAGTTTCTGCATAGCAGTAGTCTTGACTCCATTTCTTGGTAACTCTAAAACAGAAAAACCTTGAAGCTATAGTTGATTCCTTGGTTTTTTCCACTCCACATCTTGATATGCAGCAAATCCTGCCAGCTTTGCCTTCCGATATAGCTAAAATCTGATCTCAGGTGCAAAAAGGATTGACAGAGAAATATTCTTTCATTGACCTCTATCCTTACACAGTAAAACAATCTTATGCTATAGTAACAATCTTATGCTATAATGCATTAATAAAAATAAGAGGTACAGTCAAGCCTGGTCAGATTCACTAAAAGCTCACCCTTGGTAGAGATTTCTTCCCAGGGCACCTGAAGGTCCAGCAGGATGGTCCAGCAGGAAACAGTGGAAGGGCCCACAGCTTGAGGAGTGGAAGAACAGACCCTTGGGGACAGTGAGAAAAGGCCTCTAGGAAGAAGCAGTGGGACTAACATTTGGATGGCCACATAAAGCCAGGGAAGGAGATGCCAAAGGAACAAGTTCAAGGAGCTAAATGATGTTCCCTGTAGCTAGAATTCAGTGACAGAAGATCAGATTCAAAGGGATTTCTGGAGATAAGATCACGTTGGTTTTTAGCTACTTGTTAGCAGAGTTTGGATTCTATTTTAAGAGCAATTACAAGTAAATGGAAGGCTCAAATAGGAGAAGCAAAATGGCCTGACCCATTTAAAATCTCCTCTGTCATGTGAATGGTGGATCACAGAGAAGCAGGCCCTGTTAGAGAGCTATAGCAAGCTGGGTGAGGTGGCTCACACCTGTTAATTCCAGCCCTTGGGAGGCAGAGCTGCCATGAGTCCAAGGCCAGCCTGAACTGCATAGTGAGACCTTGTCTGAACAAAACCAAACCAAACCAAATTAAAAAAAAAAAATACATATGAGTTATAAAAAAAAAAAAGAAAAACTATGGCAGCAATCATCCTCAGGAGGAGGAGCAGGTGACCAATGAATACTGTGTTCAATTCAGTTTTACTCATTGTCGTGTTTATGATGTCACTGGGAAGTGCTCCAAAGGAAGATGATCAGAACAGGGAACCTGATATCTGCAATGGCTTAAAAAAATCAGGGATCTTTACACTGGAGAATAGACTCAAGAGAAATACTATAGTCCCTGTGAGATTGAAAAATTATAGGACAGCAAGTCCTGGCTCAACACAAAGAACTGGGGCTGCCCGATCATAGACGGATTTTGGGGAAGTAACAGGGTCTTCTCCTACCATCCTTTAGGTTAAAAGTCAGAATAGCCAACCAGCTGGGGTCCAACAGAACTAACCTGATTTCAGACAGCAAGACAGACTAGGTGAGTACTCAATGACTATAAGATTCTATGGAGAAAAAGTGAAAAATACAAAAGAACATCTCAGTGAGAGACTGAGGTTATAAAATTGTTACTGTCTTAGTGACTCAACTGGAGCTTAACAATCACCTGGGTTTTACTTAAGCTTCCCAGTGTCTCCCCTGTCGTTATCACAGCAAGATTTTCCCACGTTCCTTTGCTAAGTAAGGGGGATAGGAGGCATACCCATAATTCTCTCTGTTTAAAAATCACTGCTGCAGATCCTTTGCTGAGGGTTAGCTCCTATACTGACATGATTATGTTATCTTTCTCTCTAATTTGTTATGGTGGGAAAATCCAAGAATCACTGAAGTAGACATTTGAGAATCAACTGCAATAAGGGGAAAAAGAACAATGTTTTAGATAAAACTGCTTATATGTTCATTGACTTGTTATGGTTAGTACTGTCAGGTGAGCTTAATTCTTTCCTCAAAGAAAGCATGACACAGGATACTTCTCTAAGATCTCTTTGAGCTCTGAATTTCTATGGTGCTATGAAAATAAAATAACCATAAACTGGACTAAAGAGAGCATCAGACATCTTTCTACTTGGGATTAAGAAAGATAATCCAAGGGCATTAACACTCATTCCCCTGAAGCCATGTCTGACCACTCTCCAACCCACTTGTCCTGTACACTATACTCTCAGTCCTTGAACTGATATTTTTAAATAAAATGCTAACAGCTTGCACTCTCAGTATAAACGCTAAGCTTCTAAACATAGAAATAGTAATTAATTTTATCAATATTATTATTTATAGTTAGTATTTGATCACTTATAAGATGTAACAGGGGCTATACACTGTAATAGTTTTCTACCCAGAGGTCTAGGTAAAAACCTCACTGTGATTCTGACCTGAGACAAGTATCTTGCATTTCTTTTGCTTCCTCACGCATTAAATGATAAGAACTTTACCCATGTCCTACAGCTCTTTGAACACGGGACATGATATACATTAAGCATTCGGCATAAATCTGAGGTTATTTTTCTCTTTTTATGGATGCCATCACTTCCTTGGACTCAGGGATAACATCTTAGTTATCACCAATTCCACAGCCTAGCACAGTAGCTTGACACATATGAGGTATTCCGTACATCTTTGTTAAGAGAAATACTACCTTATTTATGACTCCAACATTCCTGTGATAGGGATGGTACCGTCATTTTACCCACAAAAAACCTAAGAAGCAGCTAATTTTTCTTATCCATGTTTTCATAAGTTCGAAAATGATGTATAGAAAAACACCCTTCTAAGTTCAAGTCCTGCACTCGCTCCATAGTACTTTATGCAATGGGTGTATTAAGCCATGTGTTTGAGTGTTTCCCTGTTTTCAGTCCTGGTGCTCTAAAGAAGGGTACAAAAAATGGTCACCATCACTTACATTCTCTAGAGTGAAATTCAGTTCTCTGTTGAGCATTGTCTACATCTCATTCATTCTATATTTTTTTAAAAAATACAACTTCAGCTTGGTAACTATTGACTAAATCCCCGGAGACTATATGATGGGCAAATGTCATTATTATAATAAATATGTAGTCCACAATACCAATCCTGTCCCATTTAATCCTTTTATTCACAGGAATATTTTATTGTTCTTTTCCTCCAGCCAAAGACGGTTGGAAGATAGTAGCACCAGATCATTGTAAGATATGGAGAAACTAGATTACTCTTTATGTTACCAATAAAAATGCAAAACGGAAGAGCCACCCAGGAAAACTCTGCAGTTTCTTTAAAAACTAAGCATACACTTATGATATAAGCCCAGTGAAATGATCCCAGAGTAATGGTAAGTATATCTAAATAAGAAGCTATACAAAACTGTTCACAGTAAATTTGTACTAGTATAAAACTGGAAATGACCACCATGTCCTTCAATATATAAATGGTTTATTAACAAGTTGTAATAAACCCTGACATGGACTATTATTCAGTTTTTTAAAAAATCAGCGAATAAAAATAAATTCCTAACTACTGATACATCCATCAACTTGGGCATTGAATGAAAAAGTCAATCTTAAAAGTCTACCTATTGTATGACTTAATTTATATAATATTATTGAAATGACAAAATTTTGGATAAGGAAGACAAATCAGTGCTTGCCAGGTTAGAAACAGCTAGAGGTGGGGTTGGTGACTATGAAGGGTTAGTGTGGGAGAGATGCTTGTGATCTCGGAATAGTTCTGTATCTTGGGTGCACTGATAGTTACACAAATACACACATGGTGAAATGACAAGAGAATCATTCTAACATACTGGACCACTGTGAACTCCTCAATCTTGAAATTCCATTACAGTCATCTGACATGTAAACAATGGTGGTCAGGGGATAAAGCGCACAAAAACCCATCTGTGAATCTTCTGGTGAATCCATAATTACTTCCGAAAATAAAATCTGAGTGCAAACCCAAATGTATCAAGCCCCTGGCCCAATTTTCTACACTCACTGTAATAAAATAATGTTTCCTTATCTTAATGGCCCCAAAAGTAAGACTACCTCATATTTCTACGGAGTATTTTGGAAACAAAGGCGTACAAAGCAATTGCACACAAAATTATAAAGTATGTTTTCATCTCAGAAACTGGCACTTACTTTTATCTTCATCCCATCTCTTGTTCTTTCAAGTCTCTTACATTTATCAGGTTTCCTCTCAGAGACCTACATGGCATCCAAGATTACTGTTCTCCATGGCTGGTTTTCTCTTTCCCACAAGACTACACATTCCCTTGGAAAAATCTCAACAAGGCTTTAGATCATCTCCCTCCAGCCACTCACAGTGCATATAACTAAGCAAAACCCTCTTGAAATGTGTACAATTAAACAGAAAGCTCTTAGCCCCAGTTAATAGCAGTAGTTAAAAATTATAAAGCAAGCGAGATTTCTGGGCCACCTACCCATTCCTCCTTGCACACAAACCTTGCTCACAACAATCCAGGCAGGTTTTTGCAACTGGTTATCTCACAGCATCAACATCCCAGGAAAATAAGTAACATTCCCAACATGCATTAGTTTTCAGAGACCTATATATGGTCTCTCATTCGATCTTCTTAGATTCTGTAATGTATGTATTTTATCCTCACTTCAGGGACAAGGCAACTTGTACTCAATGAAGCAACTTCTCAAAGTCAAATAAATGAATAGTAAGTTGCTAAGAAGCATATGTAATTTAGATCTCCCAATGCCAAATCCTAAGCAATGTCAAAATAGTTCATCAAACTGAACACTCACTCCCAATTTGGTAACATACATTTTATAACAGTAAAAGCTAGAAGAACAGAAGGGAACTACTTGATTCAACTGAACTTTCATCCCATCTAGAACAGTGGTCCTCAAAGTGCAGCCAATGCCAAGATCAGTAATATGCCTGGTTGTGAAAAACAGAAAGTTTGAATGACCTTCAGTGTGGTTAATGAAATCCCACAGCACAGCAAGAAATAGAAAAGGAGACTGTTTACTTGAGAACGACTCACCGCCCCAAGTTTATAAAGAGAAGACAGATCATGACACTATAAACAAGCCTGAGTTCAATTGGGCTCAATGGTATCCTGAGTTTCCCCCACATTCTGGCCAAGGAGAACACCAAAGCAGGAAAAAAGTACAAAAAACCTCCAGGAATCATCCATGATAACCTAATCTTTATTCTCCTGATTTTTTTCTTTTCTTTGCAGACAGAGTATGGCTGACTTTTGCCAAACGTTGGTCAAAGTAGATTGTAAACCAAAACCAAACAAACAATAGGTTAAGTACATAGAAAGAGGCTCAGAAAGTAATCACATTAAGGAAAGTACTTTTGATGGCAGCAGACAGAAATGTAGAATAATTGACCCCAGCATCAATCACCCAAATAGCATACTGCAGTCCTCAGATCAAAAATTTGAGAACCACACAATACTTAAATGAGTGAAGAGTAAATGAGTTTTACTGCAATCAGGAGAACAGTAAATAAGATAGAAGTCATGATCTTAAAGCTGCTAAACATTATATCAACATTTATTATTATAGCTTGCTTTTTTGGCTCACTGTTGTGCCCACTATCTAAAATGATCAGGTAGAAAGAAAAACAAAGAGAAATCTTTTATAGAGGTTTTACTCCCCTGGTCTGTTTTCTGCAGCTATAACAGGATCCCCAAGGCTGGGTGTTTTATTAAAAAAAACAGTTTTATTTCACTTTATGCTTCTATGGCTGGACAGCTTAAGAGCACAGCATCAGCATCTGCTCAGCTTCTGGTGGGGATCTCGCACTGTGTCATGGCATGGTGAAAGGATGGAATGGAAGGTGAACATGTGTGAGACAGCAAAAGCCTGAGAAGCAGACTGGCTTTGTAACAGCCTCCACTCTACAGGACCCACTCCCTCAAGAAATGTCATAATGCCTTATTGACCTAATCACTCCTTAAAGCCTCCACCTCCCAACCTCCCCACAATGGCAATCAAGTTCCAATGCGAGTTTCAAAGAGGACAGACTCCATTCAAACTACAGCACTTACCCATCCGGTACTTTACTTCTACAACTGTTTCTCCTTCTCTGCTTAATTCTGTTACTTCACACGTGTAGTTTCCTACTTTAACGTCATCCTTACTCATCTTCAAAGAGGCGTCTCCTTTTAGTAGTTTTGAGACTGCAATTTTTGCACTTGAAAAGTTCGCGTTTGCAGTAGAATTATTTTGACTTCCATCATAGTTGAAAATATATGTTCCATTAAATTTCCACTTGACATACATTTCTTTTGTGCTTTGTGCCCCAACATTAATAACAAAGCATGGGATGACGACAGTTTTATTACAAATGGTGTATTCTACAGATTTGGTCTTATTTAACAGGAGTTGAGCTGAACCTAGAAAAGAAAAATACTCAGTTATAAAATTGCATGCAATACATCTAAGTAATGTTATAAATCCTCAAGACACAGAACAACGCTTGAAGTGTTCATTTATAAGCCATAAGCAATGCAGAAGATCAGATAAATGAAAACAGAAAAAACCTATTTTTTCTATTAATTTGCACAGCTAGTAGACAACAGTTTTAACTTTGCTTTACTCATTTAGAATAACACAGTACACATTACCATCATTACCATACAACTTGGGAATAAATTTAGCATTTGTGTTAGAACATGTGGATATAGTATGCATGTATGGAAAGTTTTGAAGAAATCTTTACCGCCTAGTTTATATGTGGAAAAATATTATCCTTACCACGGCAAACTTTTGAACAGAAAATCAAACCAAATATTATATTTAGTCTCAATTTCTGTATACTTCTAAATAGAATGTGCTGGACTGATACAAAATTTATCTCTGCCCTTGTGCAGCATTTCCAAAAACGTGGCTGGCTCTACTGCCCTTTAATATACAAAGTAAATCAGATGACTCCAATCCTATCTTTCCAGTAGGATGAAAAGTCTTAGGATATCAGTAACAAAAACATTCTGTGGCTATTTTTCCACCGCAAAACATAAACAGCAATAGATACTTTGCACGCAGCTCTTATAAAGTATATACAACTGAATGGCATTTTCCCACTCCCACATTTCTTTCAGTCTACGAACAATAATTTCCAAATGTATATTATAGGTATTTCTTCTTGTAAGAAACCGCAAACCGCTCAAAACCCAAGAAACAAGTTGAAAGCAAGAGGAGACACAGCTCACAAATAGGGTAGATTCTCTCAAATCTTCTCAATGGTGTAAAGGATGAAGAGCTGCAGTGCACAGCAGTGCTAGTTAAGTGAATGCAACCATTCATCATCCGACTAAAATGTACAAGAATATGGAAGAGTGGAAGTTGTCATCCATTTATCAACTCTTTTACCTACGTAGATGGTAGGTGACTTTTCCCTCAAAAAGAAGAGCACTAACAAATATAAATAAAACACCAATTTTGTTAATAGTTCATTCTTAAGGTTTTTTCCATCTGTATTAGGTGGAATTAAAAAGTCAAGCACAGGAAATGGTGTTATTCTAATAACATAATTAGTCAATAATTACGTATTGAATTGAATACAAGAATGCATAGTGGACAACCCAGAAGGTGTTCAAAAATCTGAATACTTTTTGGTGTGCAACCTTAAGAACTCAGTTTGCTTTGCTTTAGTTTACTCTCGAAGTGAGAGGGTCAAAAATGACCACTGGGTAACCCCACAGTAGTGTGGTGAGCATCGAAAGGAGAAAATATACAGGCAACTGCTTCCCAAACAACAACGGGTTACAAAAACATAGGGCCCTGCTATAAAAACTAGACAATGTAGCATTTTACTGTAAAAAACCCGGGCCTCCTTTACCTGTTTCTGGTGGTTATACTTCTGGGAATCTGCCATCTGAATCAACCTGTGAGCATCCGCAGCTCACCTCTTTCCAGTTCTCCACATTTCTACCCAAATTTTAGGAAGCCCCAGGCAAAACTTGGACTTCCAATTGCACTGCTCAAAACCTAGGAGTTGTGAATTATTTCCCCTGAGAGAGAAGCACTCAGGGGAAGAAACCAGAGTGAACAAGGAGAGAACAAAGGGTTGCTGACAGACACAGAGGAAGGCAAGTGTGAGAAAACAGCATGATTCTCACGGATTCTAGCCTTTGGCAGAGTGCTAAGCATTAACATATCCTTTGGATTATCTGTGCCTACCACTAGGTTATTTTACAACTTTGTAAACTGTGAGCAACTGATGATAATGTAAATGATTGATGTCCAAAGAGATCCAAGTAAGGTTTGCTTCTGCTACTTCCATCTAGAGGAAGACAGGACTTAAAAAGCATATTTTACTGA
Organism: Dinomys branickii; assembly: GCA_004027595.1. NCBI lineage: Eukaryota > Metazoa > Chordata > Mammalia > Rodentia > Dinomyidae > Dinomys > Dinomys branickii. The sequence continues at coordinate 159,490 of PVLD010000464.1, read as the reverse complement.
CTTGAGTACATTGACCGATTTTGCATCTACTAGCAAATTCATTTTGACATTCTTGCTTGTCTATAAATGTGTCTGCTCTTCCAATTTTCCTTTAATTGGATTTTGCCTTCATGCTGGTTTGCTCTTTAATTAATGAGTGAAATAAAAATTTTGACATGTGTCCATTTTATATTTGTATGAGTCATTTAAAAATTTCTTTATAAGAGTGTTCTAATAATTTTTCTTTAGTTAAAAGATATGAGAAATTAGGCTATCTTATAAAATTTCTGAGAAAGCCCCAGATAAGAAGTGATTAGAAAACTTCGTAATTTTATAACTTACATTCAGAAAGTAGATTTTCTGAAGAATATAGAAAGCACTAATTTTACTGCACTAGTTCTTTCAATAAAAACATTTGATAGTGTAAGCAATTTAATTAGAATAAATGCTGTTAGTGAAATTTAAAGTAAAACTGACCCAGATAAATCTATGATTTGAATAGCCTTTGCACTGATAATAAATAAAGACAGTCCAAAAATAACATTCAAGATGTTCACTATAACTCCATTCTCTGTAAGCTTGTCTAAAAAACTAGTAAAGGGTAAAATTATCTGATCTGGGGTTTTCCTCTTTTGTCTCTTGCCTCTGATGAAACAGCAGAGTGAAGAAAAGACGGAAACTACAGGAGGCAAAGAACATAAATAATATGAATAACAAACCCGAGTCAGTGAGACCTGGCAACCTAAATCAGATAGCGGAAAATTTAAACAAGAGTGATGCCGGAGTTACAGATAAATTAGCTAATGAAACAGGAAAAAAACTGTATCATACGCCAACAAGATTACTGGACCTCATGACTTCGATGAAAATACACCACCCATGAAACCACCTCAGATGGAAGTCCTGACAAAGGCCAGGTAACTGCAAAGGAGGCCTGATGTTTGAAGTCAGCTCACACAAGTCCAGCTCAGAAATTTTAACCTGCAGCTAACACGTGTTAGGAATTACCTGATAGGAAACACTGTGATATGACAAGGGGATGATGCAACGACGGCAAAGGTGGAAGGAGTATCTTTAGGAGGAGCCTATAATTGTCCTATGGGGAATGACAAGCAGTCCACATACTACAAGGTTGGAAATACATGAAAATACGCATGGGCAGAAGAGTAATCAGTCTTGTGGATTCCTAAGAAAATTGATGTAGCTGCTAGGAACAACAGAAGATTGTCATAGTCTCCACCCAGCCTTAATTTTTCACCTTTTCACAAGTTCTGATTGAATGTTCTCTCCTTTTTAACAACTCTTAGACCGCTCTCCTTTGCCACTTACTCCACACCCTCCGAGCAGCCCTCTCCCTACTTCATTTAAATTGAGTCCTTGGAGAAGCCACACGTCTCCAACACTTCCCACCTACAAACTTCCCAGCAGCCTGACTACCCACATCGCTTTCCCTCCCACTGCCTTCTTTTTCAGAAATGGGTTCTTCCACCTGAAAGCTCGTTTCCACTTTGGCTGCCAGTCCATCTATCTCAAGCACTTTTGAAAACTGATGATAATTCTCCACATCCCCTTATTCCATTTGAGAGGCATTTCTAAAAAGTTGTAAAAATTCTTGAGTATTGGCCAATTTCAAAAAATTCCACAATAGTCTTTCTTTCCTGGCACACCAAGGTAACAGTCCACGTGCATGTCTTTGCAGGCAACGTACTCTACTCCTTAAGTCTTAGTTCCTGGCCTTCACCGCTTCCTCCTGCTGTTGCACCACTCCAGCTCTCACCTGAATCAATGATGCCTCGTGAAAAAAAAGCAACATGTACGGTTCCCTTTCTGTTCTGACGTCTCTATAGCTCTCGAAGCAGTAGGCAGCTCCTCATCTGGTCTTGCTCTTATTTCTTGGCTTCTATGGTTGCTCTTGATGAGGAATTTCCTCCTTCTTTTCCACCCCTTCTGCCCACCCACTTGCTTTCTTGAATTCTATCCTTAGCTCCTATAATGCGCGTTCTTAAGGGCTTCCCAGTCCAAGTAGACTTCTTTCCCATGGTGGATTTTTAGTGTTGTTCATTGAGACCGGGCCTCACTGCACAGTTCACACTGGCCTTGGACTCACGCTGTGGCCGAGCCTGGCCTTGAACAGGCGGTGACCCTCCTGCCTCAGTCTCCTGAGTGCTGGGGTTAGAGGCCTGAGCCACCACACCGGCTTTCCCAGGGTTCTGACTCTCGTGCCCTTTTTCTTTTACTGCGCCAGGCCCCACCTTTCCTCTAAACTTCAGATCTTGGACAGTCAACTGCCTGCTGTATAGTAGTCTTGGAAAATTCTCAGGAGGCTCAAACTCTTTCGGAGCTCCTCTATCCAGCATGTGCTGAATGAATGGGATGCTCACTCGTCCCTTCTCCCTTGAACTAGTGCTATCCCACACCCTCCACTGGTAATTGGCTTCTTACTTCCACCTTCAGTATTTCTCCAGCCTACCTCCAGTATCTTTTCCACAGTTCCCAAAATAACTGTTCTAAATGCAAATGCACACTCCTTTGACTAATATATTTTAACAACACCCTCCCCGCTTCTCAGGATAAATTCTAAGTGCATTAGCATGGAATACAAACAAGGTCCTCCAAGATCCTCCCCAGCCTCACCTCCTGTACTTCCTCATTGCCCAGCTAAGCCAGCCCAACCACAATAACCTTTCAGTGCAATGAATATTCACATCTCCTCCGCTCTCCAAGCCTTAGCACAAGCTGTTCCTCAGCCTACACAGGTCTTTAACCAGCCCTGGGGGTACAGGATGTGTGGCATTTAAGAGCACACCCTCTGGAGAAGGATCGTGGTTCAAGACTCAGTTAAAGCACCTCACAGTTATTGAACTTTGTGCTAGTTATTTGACCTCTGTATCTCATTATCCTCATCTACAAAATGCGAACAGTGATGGCATCTATCTCTGGGGTTTTGTTAAGATTTCACTAACGTAGGAGTGCTCCACAACCGGCAGCTGCAGTCTTAGGCTAACTCTTCCTGTCGGAGCCCCACTGACATGTTCATGCCTGTGCCCCCTTCCCTACCGCCCCCCAAATGTTTCTGTCCCATTTTTGGTCTTCACTGCCTCTGTTCAAGAGCTGTCACTGCACCTACTACAAAATATTGTAATTATTGTTTTCCTCTTCATTAATCTCTTCATTCATCTCCGAAGGTGGGACAGTGTCTTCATTTGGTGGCATTAAGGATCATTCCAAAGGTCCACAGAGTAGGACATAATATTTTATTTATGTAGATCAAGAGTATAAAGTATAAATTTCAAGAAAGGAAAATTTAAAACTCACACGGGAGAGGATTCACTCTTTGGTTATTTCACTGCTTCTCAATTGTATAGACCCAACTACGGAGTCAGGAAGCTCCATATTTAATGGAAAATCTCCCGTCAGTTCCATGCTTAGGCAGACAGGTTCCACAAAAAACTCAGATGAGCAGATCGAAGAAGGATCTTCTGAGAGGGTGATGCTAAACTTGGGTCTTAAAAGATGAGTAAGAGTGTTATGGGAAGGATCGCGCTTTCTAGGTAGAATAAGGAGCACGACGAAAAGGAACAAAGAAAGTGAAACCAAAAGCAGACAGTGCTCTCAGGTGAGAACCGGCAAGTGAAGTTGGAAGGCTAGCCAAGGGGAATTGTAAACATCTCCCTGAATGTCATCATGAGATGTTTAGACTTGATAACATAAGCAACAGCAAAACACTTACAACTGTTTATTGAAAAACATGCAAAGCAGTGTGAAAGGTGAGCCACGGGCAGGACTGGAGAGAAGAAAGGCCCACAGACTGTGACAGGCCAGGTAAGTAACAAGTGGACAGAAGGGCTAGAAGACAGTAAAAATCAAAAAAGTAAAATCAGCACAACTCAAATGGAAGAGGAGAAGCAAACCAAAAGGAAAAAATTGAAAATGTTAACCAAAATAGTTTGAGGAACTAGTCGGGTTGTAGATTACTTAAAAGAGAGGCTTCAAGATTTAGGGGGAATATCCATTTAATATGTAATGGTCTGAACATTAAAGTACCTACTGTACAATGAAGTAGAGCTGTCCAGTAAATGTCTAGATAAATGATGTTCTATTTAAGAAGAAAAGTCAGAGTTACAAAGACTTGGGAATCCCCCAAAAATGTACCTGGTAGTTGAAATTATAAAAAAAAGAACAAACACTGACCAGACAATCCCTGTAAAGCAAATACACAAGGTAGCAGAGAATAAAATCTTGGGGAACACCAATATTTATGTACTAAATGGTAACATAATGCTAAATGGGAACAAGCAAGGAAGTGAAAAAAAAGCAATAGAAATAAGAGGCAAAAAAGAGGCCTTTGTAGATACCAAGGAAGAAGCTTAAGCTGGATACAATGTATGTTCACTGGGTTAGTAAAGTGGTCTCTGGCCTGAAAATTCCAAGTCATTAGTTTCTTCACTGACAGCTATCTCAATGGACTAGAAGAATCAGATACAGATTCATTTGGGAAGTGACTGGGGCGCGGCAACAGTGATTCTCTTTCAATGAATCTTGCACAGTAATACCACATAAAGAAAGAGAAAAAACTCAGGAGCATGGAGACAGGGGTAAATAAGGACAAGGGTATCTCAATTCTTCTTGGACTGTTTTTCTTTTCTTCTCTAAGTCATGGGGCGGCACTTGATCATGAGTACAAGCTAAGGGGAAAGAGTCAGTGGGCAGGGCAGGATCCAGGGTGCAGGAGGAAGAATTGAGCAGACCGAGCAGGCCTCTAAGATGGTGGAAATTAAAGAGCAGCACGCAGGTTGCCTTTCCCCTGGAAGAGAATGCAAAGGTTGTGTAGGGTATCACAGGTTAGCTCAGTAATGGTGGGAAGGCAACCGTAAGACCAAAACCCTCGCCATTACTGTTTGCAGTGGAGTAGGAAGGTAATTTTCTGCTCAGAAGGAATATTCAGGAATGGCTGAGAAGCCCCAGCAGTTGCTAAGGTAAATGAAGCAAAGCTCCTGAATACAGGTGTCTGCCAAAAGTGAATGCTGCCAGTTCTGCGCTCAGAACTAGCTGCTGGCATGAAGGGCTGGAAGCTCAGACTGAATAATGTTAGGGGCAGGAGGAGGATCTGGTCACACCGCTTCTCAGGGGAGACTAAGAAAAGGTATGGGGGGAGTGGTGGGTCCACAAGTGACTTTGTTTTGACTCAAAATCCCTGTACTGGATTTAAAAGTAATTTTATGAGAATGGAAGTGGTCAACCTGGAATTATGAGGCTGGGGCAATTTAAATTCAGTAACAACCGGAATTATGGTCTTATCAAGAACTTCCAGTATATTAAATACCACTGAGGGATAAAAACAAACAAAAAATCCTCACTTTCTATAAATTGCATTGTAAACTGTTAAGACGTGTATAGTCAGAAATTTGTCTATAAGCCCAAGAGAGCTCTGCAAAGCCTTAGAGTGTAACACGGCTTCATAATTGCTCACAGTGAAAAATAAAACCATTTGACAGACCTTGCACTTGCCAAGCCTTGCACTCTGCCTTTACCCTATCAGTGTGACATTAATTCTCCCTATTCTAAATCTCAAATCTTGATATTGATGCGACTCTGACTCTGTTCCATGGGTCTGGAATGAAATATTCAGAGGAGGGCAGAGCTTCTCATTGCTGTTGCAACCCAGGTTCTATGGACTTAGCCTAGGTACACTGTGTCAGAATTTAATTTCCTGGGTGCTTTAGTTTTTTTTTGACTTCAGTACTGCAATGAGTTTAGTATCACTGATACAGCACCACTGCTCTTTTATCGCAGACTATCTGCACTAGCACACAAAGTGAAAGTAACTTTATCATAACCCAAGGGAGCAATACACTAAGCTGACACGTAAGGCATGAAAATAAAGAAATTTTTATCTTGTATAAAAAGCTATGACAGCAAAAACCTAAAAGTCAAGGACAGGTAAGCTGGTTCTCTGAAAGCTAGGTCTTAAGAAGAACATTACATTATTAAAAACAATGCTCTACTATGTACAGCGGAAGTCACATTAAGGGATACAAACTTAGTTTTCATAAAATAAGAGATTAGATTCAGGGGGGCACCTATCTTTCATCTTTAGAACCTAGCCTTACAACTCTCCATTAACTCAGTGGCCAAGGTCAGACAGTTGCCACAACACAGAGGGCAGCAGAAGCAAGTGTCCCTGTGGTGGGCTTTAAGGAAATGCTTTAACCTACTGCTTCTGGTCTTGCTAGGGTTGATGCAGTGAATAAGGACTTTCCAGTAGACATTTACTTCCTTAAAAGGGCAATTTGTGTTCCTAAATTATATACTGTAAGAAAACATTTTCATTTAAGTGATGCAAATTACAGTACTATGAGACCTGAACAGTAAAATTTTTTAAAATTTTTAATCATGCGTGTTCCTGGTTTTAAAGTTACTTTGAATAAAGGAAAAAATCATGCAATGATTCAAATGACACTTCGTATACAGCATGGACATTATTTCCTTAAGATCGTATTTACTAGTTTGTGCATACTCCTGAAACAGTTAATGTTGAGACACATTGGAGGCTCAGAGTACTTCATCCTCTGTCTTGTAAACCATTACAGTGGGCTGCAGCCTGCCTTTAACTGGCTGATAGGGGTATTCCAGTTAACTTCTTAACCTCAAAGGTCACTGAAACTGTATAGGTTACTGAGAAATCGTCTCAATTACTAGTTTCATTATAAATGAAACTGAAAGCAAATTAAACTTCAGTACAAAATAGCATCCAAATCCAGGATTTTCTTACTGTAGATTCTGGTTACAGTCTTCCAAATCTTTCGGATTACAACTACTTGTTAATATGGTTTGTAGTATGTATGTTCTTTTGAACCTATACAAATAGAAAGATTCATTTTACCTTACCATTCATTTATCAGTTTTTGTTTCATATTCGACACCTTAATTAAAAGGCATGCTGCCAGTATTTTGTTTTTTCAGGCCAGTATTAGTAAGTGCAATAAAACACTACAAATTCTGGATTTTACGACTGTAGGGATTTGAATGCATTAATACTGTATGAAAATGAGTGTTAATTAAACATTATCTTAACTATACGAAGGTCTAACAGAATGTCTACCTCCCAAACTTTGATTCCAATAGTTCTTTATACTCCACTTGAAAATAGGACCCCAGCTTTTAAAATAGGACACTTGTACTCTTCAAACAAGCTTTGATGTCAGTGGTCTGAACTAGTAACATTTTATCACAAACTTCTATACGGTTCAGCGTGAAGGCTGATTACACAACAGGTATTTGAGACCAGAATCATTTATAAGTGTAATGATATCAATGGCAAAAAGCTTACTAAAGGTTATAACAGGCAACACCTAAAGTCAACTATTTAAATTACAGAGATCTTGATTATGAACAGCTCTCGGCATCCAGAATGTTTGGCGGGGGGGGGGGGGGGGGGGGGGGGGGGGGGGCAGGGATTTAAGGGCATCACTGAAGCCGCTCCAAAGTACATACCTCTGTAATATGGCACACTCGGTAAGGTTAATAATCGGTTGAAAATTGAATTAATTTAGCGATACATTTAACAATTGCTGTTACTCTTCAAACTCAAATTTTAAATATTGCATTAAGGTTCACAAAAGGCTCTGTAGGTACGAAGTGTGACAGGCACGGTACAGCCACGAAAATTCCTTTTTTTTTTCCCAGTTTTTACAGCCAGGAAAATTCCGACTTTTTCAGTTTTACAGAAGCGCATGTTTTTAAAGAGAGAAATGGATTCTGAAGGCATGGAGGGGGGGATGCTGGCGTCAAAAGACTACTAGGAATCCCAGTCTACTGTCTGTGTTTTGGCTCTCGAAGGTACTATCTTCGTATTTCAGTCGAAATCTAGGTAACTCTTAAAACGGTTTCCCCAAATAAAGTGGGAAAACTTCATCCTACAATTTGGAACGTATTTAAGTGCCTGATGGGGTGTGGAGGGTCAGAAGAAACAGTTTCTAGGAAGCTTGTTTTTAGGCTTAAAAACAACAACAGCAAAATACACCAGCAGAGGCTCTGTTAAACGCGGGCGGAGAGGAGGCTGATCGGGTCCCTCGGGCGCCTCGGCCCCGCGCTCCCGCCCAGCGCGGAGCCCTCCGGCCCGACCCCCACGCGCTCCAACCCCGGGCGCCGGGCCCGACCCCACCGCCTGGCCGCAGCGCCGGGAGCGGGCACTCGGGTCCGGACGGCGGCGCCCTCGCCCGCGCTCCGCAGTTCCTGCGCGGTCCGCGTCTCCCCGGCGCGTGCGGAGCGGCGGCGGGCGAAGGAGCGGGACCGCCGCCGCCGCCGTGGGGACGGGGCGCAGGGACGGGAAGGGGCGCTCGGCCCCCGCAGGGCCGCCCACTCCGCCCGGCGCTCGGGGTCCTGCACCCGCCGGTCCCCTGTGCGGCGCCTCCGGCGGGAAGGGCGCCGCGCACAGCCTGGGCCGCGGCGGGGACGCAGCCGCCGGACCGGGCCACTCACCGAAGCACCAGGAGCCCAGCAGCAGCGTCGCCGCCAGGGGCCACATCTCCGCGCCGCAGACCGCTGTCTGGAGCCGCCGCCGCCTCCGCCGCCGCACGGGCAGGACCAGCCGCGCAGTCGCGGCGACGCGGGCGCGCTCCCGCCGACCCCTGCGCGCGCGCCCGGCCCCACCCTCGCCGGGCTGTGACGCGAGAACCGGAGCTCCGCGCTCCGCTCCGCCCCTGCCCCGCCCCTCCCGCGCCCGCGCCCGGGGCCCTGGTCCTCGCCGCGTCCGTAGCCCCGGCCCAGCGCCCGCCCCTTCGCCGCGGCTCTACCCCGCAGAGCCCGCGCCCCGCGCCCGGAGCCCCTCCGCCCGGCCGCCGCCCCGCAGGCTTGCGACCTCGCCCGCGCCGCCCGCGCCGTCCCCGCGGAGCCCGGCCCCAGCCGCGATCCACGCGCGAGCGCGGAAGCGCCGTGACTCCCGAGGCACCGCGCAGCACAGGGACAGAGCCGGGCCACCTGGTCCCAGCCTGGTTCGTGACTCCGCCGTGCGCCCTTCCCTGCGCTGTTCGGGTTTATCGTGCCTGAAAAATGGGTTCAGAGTGTGACCCCAAGCTGCAGGGTGGACAAGGCCGTAAATGCACCGCTGAATCACACAGGCCGCATCCTTCACCCCAGAGCAAAGCCCTGTAAAGCTACCTTGGAATCATCCCAGTTGTGCGCTCTCTGTCCAAACGTCAGACTTTGGGGCGGATAGCATCTGCTGCCTTGGTTTTTTGTTTGTTTGTTTGTTTGTTTGTTTGTTTTTGTCCTACTGGAACAGATAGCAATTTCCCATCATATCCCACTTCTCCAAATCCTCTACGAAGCACCCATTACCACAGAAGTAAAATTCAGGAAATAAAATCACTTTCCTCTATGACACTAAAGCGGTGTATTATACACTGTAACTTTCTGTATATGATTTTTTTTGTGAACCTTCTCTGCACGGCCTTACCACTTCCTTAAAATAAGAGAGGGCCGTTGAAGTATCCCTTCCTCCTAGATCTTTCCTTAAGCTGAGCAAACAGAAGGAGTTTAATAAATGTGCTGATGTGACATTCGAGAAGGTTGATTGTGCTCTACATGATTGAAAAGAAAAAAAATAACAATAGTTTAGCAGACACTTCAGTAAAATAATGGTTAATAACTGCGGTGGCAGCAGTTTGAAAGGCAGCTTTGACACCCCAGGCTATCAAAGGAGCTGATCACTTCTCCAACTGCTGCTTACATGGATGCAACAGCGTCACCCACCAGTCTCTGAGCACTGGGGACACTGTGTATCTCAGAGCAGCTGGTTGGCTAAATAAGGCTGTCAGCTGTCCCTGGAACCGACCAGCCCCCCAACGCTGAAGAGTGCCGGGAAAGGACTGTCCGCAGCCTGCAGAGGTAGAGATCCGGGGATGCTGTTTTACCCTGGGAGTGACTGAGACCCTCCACTTCCTGTCCCTTCCTGCAGAAAATGGAATAGGCCTAAGTCAGGCCCATCGGGGGCCACCTGGATGCACCTCCGCTCCTGGGACTCTAGTTGGGACGCCTTGGCACGGGAGCAAGAGGATGCCCAGGAGGGACAGCCCATGGCAACCTGTCTAGTTTGATAAGTTAAAGCTCCTTTCTCCTTTTTGCCTTATGATTTTTTTAAAGCAGTTTTATTTGAACCTTGAACTCGTCTTGTCTTTGTGTGGTACATTTCTTGGGTAGAAAATGAAGGGATGATGAATATTAGAATGTGTTGGGCACAGTAGTAAACATTGACTTACCAGCTAATTAATCTTCATAAGAGCCCTTGGAAAGGGCAAGTGTCATGATCTTCATTTTAAAGCTGAGGCAGCAAAGGAAAAGAGGCATGAAGAATCTTTCGCCCATGGTTAGATGTTGATACTGTGCTCTTTCCCCCTTTCTTCTCTTTCTGCCCTATCCCTCTCCCTTACCTTTTAACCCTACTATTTCTTTTTTAAGTCGACCGGACCCCAAAGCCAGTGAAACACCCCCAACCTGCCTTCTCAACTCAGGACCAGTTCTCCTTCCCCCACATTCTGACTCAGCAATATATCTATTTTTGTCTGCCTTGCAGAACTAAGTCTAAATCCTCCCTCACGGTAGCTATTCATATATGATATTATCTAAAATTGTATTTGGATACAGTTGTATCGTTATTGTAGCCTTTCATTCAACAAATGTCCCTTGCCTCATGTTGGTGAGTGGTGAAGTGTCATGAGAGGCAGCACTGTCTCATGTGTCTCCTGAGAAGTGGCTTAGGTCCTTATGTGCCTAGCTAGACCTGGCCTGTGCTGTGTGAGGCCCCAGGTGTCTTCCTTCATTGGTGGAACAACATCAAAAGATCCCACAGAAGACTAGAGCCCAAGATAAAACCAATATACATTAGTTGCCATTACAGTGTCTTCCTTTTACTTGGCGTAATATAAAGCTAATGACTGAATGAAGTCTTGACCTCATTGCACATAACAGAGGTCCTTAGCATCATTACATTCCTGTATGCGGCTTATCAGTCAGCAGCTGGTTACAGCTCATGAGTATTTTCCCTTTCTTTTTAGTCTTCTTAGTGTCTGATTTTTTTTTCCTCCTGATGAAGATTATATTTTTCACTGACTGTGGTCAGTGTGATCCATGCTAACTTCTGTTCCATGGCCAGTCACTTTACACAGCAATATGAATTACTCCACACCTGGAATATTCCACTTTCAGGCATCAAATTAACTCATATATGATGAATTTTGTCCTGAATATGTCTCTATCTCTGTATTAGAGATCTCCAGAGACACAGAACGCATCCCTTACCATTTATGGAACGTTGGTTCCAGGACTCTTGTGGATAACAAAATCTGTGGATATTCAATAAATCCTCTTGTGTACTTTAATTCATCTCTAGATTATAATACCTAACATAATGTAATAATATAAATAATGTAGCAGTTAGAAAATAATGGCAGAAAAGAAATTACATGCTCAGTGCAATTTTTTAAAAACTGTTTTCAACCTACAGTTGATTGAATCTATGAATGTAGAAGCCAAGGGCATGTAGGATCATCTGTAGATGGGCACAGAGCTGTAGATAGATACATGAAAGGAATTTATTAGGGGAATTGGCTCATGCAGTTATGGAGGCTAAGTCCCAATAGAGCCCATCTGCCCCCTGGAGACCCAGGGAAATTGGTAGTGTAGCTGTCCAAGTCCTTAGGTCTCAGAACCATGGAAGCCAGTGATGTTACTCTCAAAGTTATTACCAAAGACCCAAGAACCCAAGGGATCCCTGGTACCAGTTGCAGGATGTAGAGGCCTGGAAATCTGCACTGTTGATGGCTCAGTGTAGGAGAAGGGTTTCCATTGCTAGGAGAGAGAAGGGGTGATTTCACCTTACCTCCACATTTTTGTTCTAGCTGGATGCCCATCTACTGGTATGATGCCTGTTCAGTCCAGAGACTCACATACCAGTCACCTCTGGAAGCAGCCTCTCAGACACATTCAGAAATAATGCTTTCCCAGTTGTTTAGAGATCCTTTAACCCAGGCCCATGGGCAACTGATATTGACCAGTGTCTAACATGGGGCCTGGTGGGGACATTAGTGTGTTTGGATCAGTCATGAGAAATCACAGCATGCAATATCACAGAGGCACTTTAGCCTAGGTTGAGTCACTGCTCAAGCCCTTTACTCTCTGTGAACCTTTCATAAGTTATTTAACTTTCTGAGTCTTCACTTTATCTCTTGTAAAGCAACAATAATTAAAATAGTAGATATGAATGCCTCAAATTGCCCTGAAAATCTAAAAAGTCCACACTTTTACAGTTCCATACAGGAATGCCCAATGTACAGTGTATTGATCAGCTTTCCTTTGCTGCATCAGAATATCTGATATCTGCATCTTCAAGGAGAGCTGTATTTTAGCTCACAGTTTCAGAGGGGTTAGTCCTTGGTTGGCTAGTTCCAAGGCAGAAACATCATGGTAGAGGGTCCTGTAGAGGAAAGCTGCTCAGCTCATGTGAGCCAGGAAGCAGAAAACAGAGGAAGAGCCAGAGGGGAAGGAACCAGATACAACCCGTAAAGTCAGGTCTGAAAACCTACCCAGATACACCCAGAAGCATGCTTTCCTAAGCATCTAGTGTCACTCAAGCTGATCATCACATACAGCAAGCATACAATAAAGGCTAGCTTTTATTATGATGATCTTACAGAGCAATATCAATCTCCCAGAAGGACAATAAAAATTGTTAACAAAGAATCACTAGTTGCTAGGCAGGAGGTGTGAAGGAGCACCCTAAATTGAGGAAGTGCAACCCACTTTGATTCAAGTTAGCTGTACATGTCTGTGCTCAGTGAGTAGCTCTCAATGCTTGTTCATCTACGTACTTACTGGTAACAGATGCTGAGGGACTGACTCCTGTCCATGGTGCCTGGGTCAGAGCCCCGTGTCCTGAGCTGGCGTTTTAACCTCTCCCATATGTAAAAGCATAGGCACTTTGGTCCTTAAACGAAGCAGTGGAGCTACAGGTGCCTGTGCTGTATGGACAAGGACTGGGTTTGGTTGGTCAAGCACCTGGAAGATGTTGAGGTAGGGTTGGATTTGACCTAGAGTAGCAGAAATGGGGTTTCTAACAGTAGGTGATGATCTTCCTCTTAGCCTGTGGTTCTATTAGGGGAAAATATTATATTTAAGGCAAGAGGGTGTTAGAACTAAGATTTTAGGTAAGGGATATCCTGTCAAGAGGTGGCAGTCTGATTTCCTGTGAACGCTCCTCTGTATGTCCAAATCAGTAACAGGGTGGTTTTGCCTCAGCCAGGGGGATACACAGTGCTTCCCTCTCCTCTCTTGCTCTTGTTCCTGGGACTACTCATGGGGATCCCACATCCACGGCAGCTTGAAAGCATTGAAAACAGCTAGTGCCCAAGGGAGGTCACAAAAGGACAGCAGGCACATTTCTTTAAGAGTGTGTAGTATTTGGGGGTCACAGGAAGGCCCCTTTGTATCTTGCCTAACTTTTCAGTGTGAGGGCAGATAACATGCGTGTGATGGATGTATACGAAGACTCCCTGTGCAAGTGCATTCATTTTCCACCACTGCTATAAGAAATTACTCTAACTGCAGGGCCTTCAATCAATGCACATTTATTATCTCAGTTCCATGGGTCAGAAATCCCGTGGGCCCAGCTGATTTCTCTGCTCGAGTCTCACAATCCTGGAATCAGTGCATTGGCTGGACTGTCTCTCTTCTGAAGGCTCAAGGACAGAATCCACTTCCAGGTTCATCCAGATGGTTGGCAGAGCTCAGTGTATGCAGAGCTGAGGTCTCTGTTTCCTTTTTGGCTGCAATCAGGGCATCTCAGTGTCCAGAGCCATTTTTTTTTTGGCATTATTTTGTGTAGTTTCTGAACATCTCAGAACTTGTGATAGCACATTAAATCCTTTGAATGGTTTACCTTCTCAGTCTTTCCTCTTCTGCCATATCTCTAATCTCCAGGGCCAGCAATTGAACCTTCCTGTTCTCTTTCTAAGTGCTCAAGTGATTGGATGGGGCCCCCTAGGTAATCCAGGATGATCTCCCTACCGTAAGGTAAAGTCTATAACTGTAATTACAATCCCACTGTCTCTTTTGCCATGAAAAGTAGCATTGCAATGGTTCTGGGAATTTAGGCTTGGATTTCTTAGGGGACATTATTTGCCCACAGTTAGGTGATGTTTATACTTATCTCTCTTAATCCTTCCAACAGCCCATTGCGGAAAGCACTGTTAGGACCGTCCTACCTAAGAGGAAGCTGTGATTTCTCTCACAGCTCATCAGTGGTGGGGCTGGGACTTGAGTCTTCACCACTCACACCTGCTCCTCTGCCACAGAGGGCAGCGTGGAAGCCAAGCCAGCCTGGGATCTGTTGTTCCCGCTGCGTCTCTCACTTGTTTACTGGTGTTGCTTCTCAGTTTGGCGAGGTTGTCCCTGCCCACCCAACCTCGCCAACTGTCCTCCTGGCTACGTGACACGTGTGTCCTCTGGGTCCCAGTAGAAAGCACATGGCATGCTCCAGTGACGTTCCAGAGGGAAGAAGAATAAAATGACTATTTGTGAGGCTGGAGGAAACTAACAAGGTACAGTGAAGTACCTTGCCTGACAGCAGGTTTGCACCCTAGGTTTGGGGAAGGAATAGTTACCAGAATCCCTGGAAAAGTGAGAAATGGTAGGAGGGGCTGCCTGGCAGGAGCCGGGCCTTCAGAGCCACCAGCATTAGGATGGAAAGAAGGTGGCAAGGGAGAGACTCTGATTTACTCTCCAGTCCTCTCTCCCACTACCCTACTGGCAAATCTCAAGCAGAAGCCAGAGGGAAAAGGAGTTTCTGTTCATGTAATTCTTGAAGTTTAGCTTTGCATAGCCACAGCAGAGCATGGACAGATGGACCATGAGTCTGAGCAAGACCACCCAGTCCCACGGGACCACCTTCCATCTAACAGACACTGGGCATGGCAAGGAGCTTGGCTTGGCCAATGTGTTAGTTTTTAAGTGCTCCTGAAACAAATCATCATAAAAGACAGCCTTAAACCTCAGGAGAAGTTTATTCTGTCACAGATCTGGAGTCTGAAAGTCTGACATCAAGGAGTCAGCAGGACTCTGCTCCCTGTGACAGCTGGAGAAGAATCCTTGCTTCCTCCTGACTTCTGCTGAGCCCCATAAGCGTGGTGCTCCTCCATGTGAGCTCAGCACTCCAGTCTACCTGCCTGCAGTGGTCTCGTCTGTTACTGTGTTCTGTTTGCCTCGTTTAAAGACACTAACCATTCGATTTGGGGGCTCCCCTAAATCTGGAAAGATACCATCCTCAGATCTTGAACTAAATATATTTGCAAAGACAGTACTTCCAAATAACACTCTGAGGTTCTGGGTAGCTGTTAATTTTGGAGGAATGCTCTGTAAATCACAATAGTCAGTGACATGTGTTACTTCTGGGCAAAAGCTTTAAAACCCAGCATGCAATTTGCCTCTTTATCTTTCCCTTTGCCTTGACAGTCAGCAAGGCTCAGACTAGAGCAGTTTTCTCCCTGGGTCCTAGCGTGAGGATGAAGCAGAAGAGAACCCCAGCTGACCTGCAAAGGAAACATAACAAGAACAGAAGGAAAGGTGTCATGAATCTGACAGACGCTGTGTACACTGTTTAACCACAGCCCAGGCTTACAGAGATACACCCGGCAGCCATGGCACCTCCCTGCTTTCTCCTTCAAACACACAAATACCCTCCAGTTGGCCCAAAACACTGTGCAGGCTCACCGTTTCTCCTGGTCCCTTTCTACTGGCACCGTTTTACTGCACTGTAGTTTCTCTTTGGGGCCAAGGTATAGAGAGAATCAGATCTTGAAAGACTGCCTTTTCTAGCTTTAGAGGGGCAAGTTTTCTAGGGGAAAAGTGCGTGGTGTTCTCTGAAATTAGCTGCAGAGTGGCTCTCTGCATCTCGGACTGAGTATCGTCTGCTGCCTCAGGTGAGTTCCCCACTAGCAGCGTCAGAAATGTCTGCCGAGCTGTCTTTGTTGTCTGTCTGCACGGTGGCTCTGTAGGTGTGCCCGTCCCTGCCCTGCTGTGGTCACTTGTGCAAAAGCCCTGGAGAAACCCTGCCCCGTGGACACTGTTTGTCGATGCTCCAGAGTCCCCAGGCTCCTCTGCGGATCTCCTTTTATCTAGCTCTGGTCAGGTTGCCGTGGGCTGGGTCGCTGCACTCAGACTCCCTGGGTGGGCTTTATAAACGAGGTGGACGAAGGAGCACTGCGGGGCTGGATGGGAACGGCTGCACACTGGGATTCCTGAGAAGCTGTCTGGTCCCGTGTCCCTTTAAGCCGGCTTCGCTGTCCTCAGTGGCAGCCTGGACTTGGCCACCAGTGCTGCCACAGAGCCTGCGACTTCCACTCTCTCTTCCCCAGTCTCAGCTGTGTAGAGCACAGCAGCAGGAGCGAAGGAACGAGTCGGACAGAGTCTGAACCCAGAGTGGTGGCTCCCGAAGAGTGGTCCCTGGATCTGCAGCAGCCACCGGGCTGGGCACTTATTCAAAATGCACCTTCTTAGGCCTCCCCACCCGCCTGAACCTGACCTTCGGATGGGGCTCAGAGGTCTCTGTCTCAGGGAGGCTTCCTGGGCACATAGAGGTTTGAGAGCCCCTGGCCTGGGGCCTGAGCTCAGAGCAGGTGGCCTGTCTTCTAGGGGGTCCATCGTGGTAATGTCACCTGCTGCCCCACCTCCTTAGTTTCCTTAGTTAGTGGGAGAGAGCCACCTGCCGTTCAGTGCACCATCTTCAGGCCCCCACGTGCCCCTGTCCCATTGGTGTTTGCTGTCAGCTGCAGATCACAAGTACCAGTCAGGTGGTGGCAGCACACAGGAGTCAGAAGCACCTCAGGTCCAAGTGCAACGTCTCCTGGGGACAGCAAGGTCTCCTGCTCCTCAAGATAAAGGACACACATTCTGCCTCTGTTCCGGCAGAAGTGAGTGTGGTCTTCCAAGTAGCTTGAGGACTCTGTAGCTCTACATTTAGTGAGTTAGAAACAGCCTAAGAAACCAAATTTCCTGCAGCTAAGAATGCCTTTTGGTGTGTCCATCAACATGCCTGTGCAGCACTTTGAGGCTGAAGGATCACAAGTTGAAGCCCAGTCTGGACAACTTAGTGTTTAGCAAGACCCTGTTTCAAAATTGATTTAACAAAGGCTGGCAATGTGGCTCAGCATGAAGGCTGTGGATTCAATTCTTCACAGGGGTGGGGGGTTACTTAGTATCTGAAATATATGCTCATTTCTTTGAGTTTCTCTGTAGAAGATGTCATTTTGGTACAATGTGGAATGCTTCCTTATAGTTACACTGTAAGGTCTCTGTGTGCAGAGAACGAAGTAAACAAAACCAAGGATACCCTGGAAGAACTGCAGATCAATACCCACTCCACTAGGTAGTAAACTCAGAAGGGCCTACACGGCAACCCATAGAGCGGTGGAGAAAGAAGCCACGCTCGGTCAAAATTCAAAAGAAAATTTGTTCATTTTTGATAGGCACAAGTGCTTGGCCCCCGGGAGCTGGTTCTGATAAACTAGACCCAGGGCTTGGCCTTACCTGCTCGGCCAGCAGCATTCTGCACATGGCATGCATGGGTGCCCTGTCTTCTGGAGATAGAACAGGGTTGCTCTGGTCAGATCCAACAGACGTACTAATGGAGAAATTCCTCGGCTTCAGTCCTGCAGTTGATTGTGTTGGTTTTGTCTCTACATAGCACAAAAATCTGTTTACCAGGAAATATGTTTTTGTCCTTTTTGAGTGAATAAGTTTTGCTTCTCAAACTTTTCCTCCTCTTCATCTTCAAACTCCCCATTGTATTCTGCTCTACAGTGCAGTCCTAGTAAAGAATATGCCTGAGTTTTGTGTTCTAATAATCTGAGACCCAGTGTACCTCATCTGTCCTATTTTTGGGCTGAGTGTTATGCCTATCCAACTTCTTTTTTTTCTGCCCAAAGAATGTTTGTGTCAGACAGAAAGCTATCAAAGCACTAAGAGCAGGAGTCGGTGGTCATCAGTGTAAGTGTGTACACGTATCACAAGTGACCAGCTTATTTCTATGCCAGCTAGGGTGCTCTCAGGCCTCTAATTGGCACCCTGCATAGCTCTGTGTGTGTGTGTGCATGCTCTGAGGCGTGTGGCTGGACTCACCCTGCAGAGGCTGAGTGGAAAGGCACCCATAGGCTGTGATTTGATTTTCCTTCCAGACCTCTCTGTGGCTACCCAAGCTGGCTCAGACCTAGTGCCCAGGAGGATTCCCACGTCACTTACCTCTTTGCATTCAGACACTAAAAGTTGTTTAAATGCAAATTATTTTCCAGGAGCTACAGACATTATTATTCATTAATGTCTGGGCTTTAATGAGTTTATCGGCTTAGAAGAGAATGTGCCAGGGTCTTTGGGTAATAGAAGCCAGGGAGATATGTTCTAATAATGTCAGGTGGGAAGGAGAGAGTAAGTTCTGAAATACTATACACATTAATGCCATAGACTCAGGGTATGGCATGAGACACTTTACAAAGTAAGAACTAAGAACAAAGGGAAGCAGGAAAGTGGACAATGAAATGCTTTCACACAGCCATTTCTGCCTAGAATTCTAGTGACTCTCGGAGCAGAACTAGTGGTAAGAAGCCCAGCGAGGTCATATTTGACCTGTGCTCTAACAAGACTGCTCCCCAGAGCCAGTTCGTTTATAAAACGCTCAGGACATGCATAGTGTTAGGTTGGAACCTGAAATATTCCCAAAGCACATGCTTGGAGTTCCCAATACTTCAGTCCTCAGAGGTGGAGCCTTTGGGAGACAGCACAAACTTCAGGAGGTGGGACCTCATCTGAGGAAGTAGGTTGCTAGGAGAAGCCCCTAAGAGACTGCCTTGCCCCGCCCCTTTCTCCTCTCCATTGCTTGGCCAACACAAAGTCAGCAGCTTTTCTCCACCACAGGCCCCCCACCCGATGTCCTAAGTGACTGTGGACTGAAACCTTGAAAGCCAAGAACCAAACTAAATTTTTCTTCCTTTGAAAGAGTTTGTCACAGCAGTGGAAAGCTGATAACCCAAGAATTGTGGATGAATGAAGAAAACAAAACAAGCAAAACTCCTGCCCTCACAGAGCTTGCATTTTAGTGGGGACATGAAGAGAGATCACAGACACAAATAAAAGAGGAAACTAAAATAAATGATAATACATTCTATGGATAAAAGTAAGCAACGAGGGGCTGCCATTTTAGATAAGGTTTTCAGAGCAGTGTCTTTAGAACGTGACATTTGAATAACCCGTGGAGTTAGCAAACTAGGCAGTTGTCAATGCAGAAGTCCCTTCAGGTAGAAGGGGTGAAAAATGCAAGGTCTTGCATCCACAGTGGGCCTGGTTTGTCTGGAGAGTATCAGGGACAGGAAGCACTCAGTGTGGTCATGTCACAATATACAATGATAAGAATAATAGGTCATGAGGTCAGAGAGGCCATGCACATTTCAACTCATGCAAGGCCTTCATAGAGTCTCACTTGTACCCCAAGTGAGCGAGTTCTGAGCCAACTAGTGATGTTATCTAATTAATAATTTAATGGGTGATTGCACAGTTTGAAAACTTTTTTCTGTAGAGAGCCAGGGATAGTAAACATTTTTTTCAGGCTAGGAGAGCTCCATGACAATATACTGACCCTTGTATTGTAGCATGCAAGTGGTCATAAATCAGGTCACCTACTGAGTGTGGCTGTGTTCCAGTAAAACATCATTTGCTAAACAAGATGGGCAATCTGATTTGACCTGTTCTGATCCTTGGGCCACTGTAGTAATTCAGAGGAGCCATAAAGATGGGGTTGGACCAGAGTTGCAGCAAAGAAGGTGGGAAGAAGGGGTTAGGCACAAAATGTATTTTGAAGGCAGAGCTGGTAGGACTTGCTGTCACAGCAAATGTGCAACACAAAAGAAACGAAGAAGTCAAGTACAATATCACAATTTTTGACCCTGAGTAACTAGAGGAATGAAGTCATCACTAAAGGAAAGAAGAAAACAGGAAGAGAGATGGGTAAGGTGACGGGTGTCAGGAGTCAGTTTAGGACATGAGAATTGAAGATTCCTTTAGGATAAAGGAACTGGATTGGATGCTCCGTAACTTTCCTTCCGGCTCTAATATTCTATGAACCCACAGCTGTGGGAGAGTAACATCTACCCCCGCGGCTTCTGCTCTGATCATGTTCTTTAGGGACACCTTCTATGCTGTATTACTCCATTTTCCCTGAATGCAGTTGGTGATTATGCTGGCTAGAGATCAGTGGTTGGAAGGAAGAAACACAGAAAGGGAGGTGACTTCCAGCTGAAATTAGCAGGAGGACTTGGAAGAGCAGCAATGTACGTGCTGGAGGAGGCTTGAGGACTGGAGGCAAATTCCTGCACATCTTTGTTTCCTGCGGGTTACTCATAATGAAGGGTTGTTAGTCAACCAGGCTAAGAATTTCAATTCCTTTTCAGAGAAAAGCAAAGCATCTTAAGCTTCCCTTCCACTCCAGGCTCAGCACAGACACCCTTCAGAAATCCTCACCCTCTTCCAAGATTCCCCAAGTCATGTGTGGATCCAAGTAGCCTCTGTCCGTGGCAGGACACAGCTATGGTCTTTGATAATAGCTTTGCTCAGCTGTCTCCCCTCCTGTTTTATCTCTCTCCACTGAGAACTAAGTCATCTTTCTACCCAGTCATTTCCCCCAAGAAGTGGCTCTGTGCCAGGGAGGTTGTTTACTGGATTGGGCCGGCAAACCACTTTGGGAATGTGCTGATTGTAATATATTTAAAATATGAGACTTTATCAGAAGCAGCAGATGGAGGCAGCAAAGTGGAGCTCCCAGAACCTAGGGCAGGGAAGGCTTCATTCAAGTGGAAAGCGCACACCGTCTAAACGCGGCTGGCACCGGCTCATAAAACCAGTGAAGAGAAAGAAGGAAAGGAAGAAGAGGAAGAAAACAGGCCATCTTTGTCTAGGTTCTGAGGTTACAGTGTTCCCTGACCTTGAATCCTCAGGGCCTCAAAGACAGCATTTACTCTAAGATGGGAAGAACAAACCTTTTGGATTTTTCTCAATTTTTTTTTTTTACTTCTTTAAAGCCTAGTAGTTTTAATAAAAATTCTGGTGCTCAAACAAATGGAAATGTAAATCATTTGATTTATGTATGCATTAATTTATTCTACAAAGATCTATTACATGCTTCAGACATGCCAGAGGCCAGAATACTCTGGGAAAGAGAAGAAGGAGGCAGACACCTTTGTTATAATTCTTAAATATTAGAATATCAAAAGTATTTCCATCTTTTTTAACTACTACCCCCACAAACCATCCTCAAACTATAAATGTATCCAAACTTATTTACTGTTTGAATTAAGAAACATATATTCTAATGGTAAATTTCCTCAGAGTGCAAGTATCAAATTCAATACACTGAGTTGGAAAAAATACCAATGATGTGATTTCAAATTGCCTGTTTGACAAGAGATCTAGGATAAACCATCCCATTTGGCAAAGTCAGTTTTAATACCCGATCTCAGGTCTGCAGAAGGGCCCTGGGTCCCTCAACAAGGGCTAGTTGGTTTCCTCTATAACAGTATACCTTTATGAAATGCTTACCTTTTTGTTTTTTGTTTTTTTGCTTTTTTGAGAGACGTTGGTAAGTGTGGTGAATAAATCATATATTTCTTCATATTTCCCTTTTATGAGACTTAAAATAGGAAGATTTGCCTCGTTATATGTGGAAGGTATGGATCCTATTCTCCCCAAATATCCTAGTCAGCATTAATCACTCCTTCCCTGGGTGCCACCAGGGAGGCATAATGTCACATTTAAATATACCAAATTCTGGACTTTGCTGTTTCTTATGATGCATTGTGAATATGTCACAGGAAAGTATGGCTTAGTGCCTGGCGCACAATTGGAACTGAATACATTGAATAAAAGACTAACACTATGCAGAAATAGATGAAGCTATAAAGAGGGAAAAAGTACAAAATGCCCATTTTATCATATTATCTTCAGGATAAAGTAGATACACTGGAAAAGAACACATTTTCATTGGTGACCACATCTGCAATCTTTATGCTTTCAGAGTTCTTCTTTACTTTGTGAAATTCTTTTATTTAACAATATTGTTGAACATATTGTCAAACATACTCCCAGTTTCAGGTTGTATGCCTCCTAGGGGCACGGAAGTGATGGGTTAGGAGACGTTCTCGCTGTACAGCCGGTGGGCTCCCAGGGGCTGGCCCAGGACTACACTCAGGGGCACAGAGAGAGCGTCCCAGGCGGAAAGAGGCAAAGAAGCACCAGGTATGGCAAGGTACTTGGAAGTGGAGCCGGGATGGGTGCTGCTAGCTCCTGTTCACTGATAGGAGGATAGCTCAGGCCTGTGATGGATGAAGGTACTATATGTCCTGCCAGAGGTACTATATGTCCTGCTATGCCTGGTTTAATTCTATTGAAAAAACAACAGTATTACAAGCGGTGTGATATTTGGATATTCCACCAGAACTTCCATGTAGGTAAAAATCTGCTTATCATGATCTGAATCTAACACCTAAATTTGGGTCGCATATGAATGTGAAGCATCTTAATAAAAACTGCATTTTCTAAGAATATGACTCCCTTGTGAAGCAAATGAATGTTTTGCCTTGCTCTCTTTTGGAATTTTGCCAAGAGCCATTCACCATCTTGAAAAGTTACATCACTGACTGTCTCGTTGCTTGTGGTATTTGTGTCACTAGAACAACAAACTGGAGCTGGTCTTCATTTGTACCTATTAATCCAAAGTGAAGAGGGGAAAACATTTCACTACTTTGTTATGTCTTTGTGTATAGTTGGGCCCAAGCATTTACATGCAGAAGTACATATTTTATATCATGTGACTTGCTCTTTTTCTTATATAGTAAAGCACTATATAGGATTTTTAAAATTACAAGTATAGGTAGTATATGTTAATCACATCATTTATTTCAGTAAAAGGGAGGTTCCTTTTTAAAAATATTTATAGAAAAGGAATATTTGGTCTATAAGGCTGAGAACCAGTGAGATGGGCAAAATAGGAGGACAGAGCATTCTACGAAGTCCTTCTCAAACTGAAATGTGAATAAGAATTTTCTGTGAATCTGTTAAAACATGGCTATGGTGCAGTGATTCCAGGATGCGCCTGAGAGTGAGAGTCCTGCACTTTCCAGGTGAACCGGCTGGGGCACTGGCTTCGCCTAGAGAGAAGAACTCTACATGAAACTCAATGCCAGTGCAAAGATGTGGGGGTTCCCCCGTGTGTGAAGAGCTTTTCTGGGAAACAATCAGTCACTTGGTGTAATCAGACACAAAATGCAGGACTCTGTGGTGGGAGATGAAATCAGAGAGGGAAGTGGGTCAGAGGCTTCAGAAATATGTCCATCTTGTTTGACCTTCATTTTGGAGTGAGTAGTATACCCTGCAGGGGTTTCAGCAGAGCTGTGTAATGCTAGAATTTTCCACTTCATGGGATGGCTCTGCTGGCCGTAGAGAGGCCAATGAAGATACTTCCATAGTTATGTTGCCAAGAACTGGTGAACATCTGAACTGAGTAAGCCACAGTGAAGTGGAAGGAGGAGGGAGAGCTTTGTCACCTAGAGTTAGATTTCCTGAGGTGCAATGACTGAGCATGGGGGTGTTGGTGAGAGGGTTCAAGGATGACTTACAAGTTCCTGGCTTGTGGTCTGGGTGTAGAAAGATGCCATGAAAACTATCAGACATATACATGCATGGGGCCTATTCTATAAAAACAAAAAAGGCATTCCACTGGACTAACATGAAGACTTTTATTAAGAGTATGTTTCAAAGTAGCAAAAAAAAGTCACCAATATATGTATGTTCTCATGGATTTCCAAGAGGAGGAAGGAGCGTGTGCAATCCCAAGTATGTGGTTGTTCACCCAGGGATCAGGATGAGAAGAAAGGGCACTATTCATGTTCTTTTTTTTATCACAGAGAGCGCATGAAGCCTTAGAATCATCTGAGGCTCAGAGAGTTAGAAAGCTTCCTGATGTTGTGCATGTATTTCCGCTCACGAGTGTGTCATGCTTCACTGTGATGTGTACTCATGAATTCTGCCTCTCTCCAGCGTTTGGGCTCCTGAAGAGCAGGAGCAGGTCTTAGTCTTCTCCCATTTCTGGGCCTGGTGCACATGAATGTCCAATAAAGTCTATCAGACTCAATTGGTGTACACAGCCATTAGTGGGTCCTTTGCAAATGTCACTGGCTGGAATAGCACCCAGGATGCATAAACCAGTGTCAAAAAAGGTAGATGCAGCAATGGCCTAAAAGAGTAGCTTAGGAAATGATAAACTTGTAGCATATTATTTATATATACAACTTTTTGTAAAATGTGGATTTCACAACGGGTTCCCTCCTTGAAATCCCTCACCAGTAATACAGTACTTAATTATTTAAATTTAATTTATAAGGAGTCAATACTTAATTTAAAATCCAATTTCTATTAGCATTTTAATAAATAATAACTTTTAATAACTACCAAAGACATTTTGGCATATAAAATACTTAGTTCTTAACATAATTAGTTTTTAAATAAAATCGAATGTAAACGATTATTCCACACCTTGACCAAGTTTTAGTTTAATTCTTATCCTTGATTCTTCTTGTATTGCCCATGTCTTCTGCCTTCTGTCTCTCTTTAGTATTGTCTCTTTAGTGAGGTTTGTGTGAAAGAAGTTGGATTTTCTTCTGATGTACAATAAAGTGTGTGTGTAAGGGGGGAGGTAGACACTGATTTAAAAATAGTTACTTTTAATATACTGGAAGATATAAAATGTCTGTAAATGGACATAGTTGGGCTTGGACATTAGATTCCTTTTTCTGTGGCAAGTGTTTAATTTTATCATGAAGTAATAAGCACTTGAAATATCTAGAATGCTGCCTTCTGAGTTTTGTAATTCAGGTGATACATTAAGACAAGGTTCACTCACACCCACATTCACACACAAACAAATGCACACACTCATTTATATTTCCCTAAAAGTACTGCAATAGTTTGGATCTTCAAGGAAACTCAGATGAATTCAGGTAATACAGTACAAACTTATCATAAGACCATGTTTCTAAATGGAGGTAACCATATTTCTTTGGCAGTTGGCCAAGAATTATGGGAAGCTACTGAGACACACAATGTACCTTCTGTCTTCAAATTGTTTATTTTAATCAATGGACTCATGTCATTTTTATACAAAAAAAATGAACATGGGTCTCTTAAGGAGGAAAATGAAAATCTGTCATGAAATTTTAAAGATCAAAACAACATGAGGCTGCAAAGAAATGTTGAGCTTACAGTAAGCTTCTTGGTCTGTGTCCCAGACTGCAAGTAGTGTACATTCCTTTCTTTTTGTTTCTCTGGTTAGGTGGGAAAGCCAGACAAGTGTTGTACAGTATCCACAGAGAAATAAGGTCAAGGACAAGAGCTGTGGAGGAGCGAAGGTGCAGGACTGAAATGCTGTTCAAAGAGCGGAGTTAGCACAAACGGCCAAGGTGACTGTAGGAACTGAGTCACGGTGACCTCCCTCAGCAGCAGAGCACTTCATCCTGTGCCCTCAGAACTCCAGCAAGGGTCCGATGCCTGCCCCAAGAGTGCTTATGCCCCCCAGCTGACTACCCTTCCCACCCTCTACCTTTCTTCTGGTTTCTGCTTTCTTATAGTGCTCACCTACTAATTCGATACTTACTGTCCTTACATAACTTCTACGGCCAGCTTTCTTTCTGGATAGCTTTTGCTTTTGTTCCATCTTACAATTGCTCAAACCAGTTCGTGTATTAAATATAAAACTCCCCCAAAGAAGGAAGATGATTACTTCAACTAATTACAATGATCCCTGCTTTGATATAGATTTTGTGCCAAGCAGCCCCAGCAAGCCCTGGCCAGTTTGCATCTGTTTGCCCTTGAGTTCACTGTCTATTTCTGGAGCGATGGGCTGTTGTGTAGGTGGGATGACATGGTTCAAAGATTAAGACCATGTCAGCTTATGGACCACCATAGCCAGGTTTCCTCTGCAGAGCACTGAGGAGAAGTGCCGGGGGAACTCCGACTCACACTTTCTCTAAAACAGCCCCTGTTCCCACCCCCGGGTGTGAAACTGCTTCCCCTGGAAGGATAAATAACTGATACAACAGACAGAGATTTGAAGGCTTTGAATTGAAACCAAAATTTTGGGTAAAGAAATATAGAAATTTAAAGAACAAAATCTCTGTTTGAAGGCATATCCTATATAATACAGAAATCTGTTCTGATATTTTTCTTTTCCTCTAAAAATGTTTGGGTTTTCTTTTTTGATAGAGAATTGAGTTAAACATGTTTCTTATTTCCTAGCCCAGCATCACTATTGATTCTTACAAAGCCTCCTACCTTAGTCCATTAGCGCTGCTGTAACAAAATATCTGAGACCAGTTGAATTATAAGCAACAGAAGTGTATTTCTCATAATTCTGGAGAATAGGAGTTCAAGATCGACGAACCACATGGTTTGGTAAGTGCTGAGAGACCGTCTCTGCTTCCGAGATTATGCCTTGGGGCTGAACCCTTGAGTGGAGGAGTGCTGTGCTGCCATGTGGAAGGAGAAGTGGACTGGCAGGTGAGAAGGAGCTCCGCTCAAGTTTGAACCTTCGAGGACAATGCTAATCCCACTCAGGAGGTCAGAGCCCTTACACTACCTCCTAAAGATCACAGCTCTTAATGCGTTGCACTAGGGATTGTGATGTTATGACATATGCTCTTTTGGTTTCTAACCATGTTGCCTGGTTTATAATTCTCCAGCCTAGGTGGGTTACAAAAGTTCTCATCTTCCTATACTTTGAGTTGGCTGCAAAGGTGCACTCTGACCTAGTTTAGCTGATGGTGAGGTCATAAGACTGTCCTTATTCCAGCTCCGCCCCATAACCTGGAGGAAAGAATGCTGCACAGACAGGCCAGGAAGAATGTAAATAGACAGGCTTTGCTAGGTTTTTTCAGGAAGTCTGTTAGCAACAAAATCTATGGAATGAAATATGCACATGACTCTCAACAGGTAGAGTTTGCAGTCTCTGAATCCCTGAACACACAGAGGTGCCTAGATGTGGTATACCTCCAGGCGTGGAAGAAGGTGTGGAAACCTCAGGGCCTCTTTTCCCACACCTCACCTGCATCCTTTCCTCTGTCTCCTTTGTACTGTGTTTTAAAATAAATCTGAAAGGTAGGTAAGTGCTTCCTTGAGTTCTGTGAGTCACTCAAGCAAATCAATCCAATCTGAGAAGGAAGTTATAGGAACTGATTTTCAGCAAGTCAGAAATGCAGGTAAAATGATCTAGGGCTTGTGACTGATATCCAAAGTGGGGGAGCAATCTTGGGAACTGAGCCCCCAGTCTGTGGGATCTGACGCAGTTTCCAGGTAGAGGGAGTGAGAGTTAAATTGGATTAAGGGTGAGCAGTTGGATTAGAGTGGACCATATAGCTCAGTGGAATAAGCGCTTGCCTAGTAAGCGCAGAGTCCTGAGTTCAATCCCCAGTACCGCAAAAAAAAAAAAAAAAAAAGAAAAAAAAAAATAGAGTGGACCAGCTGGTGTCCGCTGCTACAGAGCTGATCACTTACTGGCCGGTGGTGAGAAATTCCTACACCCTTAGGGTCTGAGAAAACCTTTGTGTTTATTGCAATGTGAGATTAGAGGGGAAAGAGTTAGTGTTTCTCTGGACACATAGGGATTAAGTTTCAGCACCAATTTTGGGAAGGACAAAAACATTCCAACCCTA
The DNA here is from genome assembly GCA_004027595.1 of Dinomys branickii. Classification (NCBI taxonomy): domain Eukaryota; kingdom Metazoa; phylum Chordata; class Mammalia; order Rodentia; family Dinomyidae; genus Dinomys; species Dinomys branickii. The sequence goes on along the minus strand of PVLD010000464.1, from coordinate 131,720 downwards.
GCGCCTCTATTTCTCTAAGTATTTTAACCTACTGTTAGAACTCACTATCTGAGAGGGGTAGCAGCCTATTCTAGGCAGAGAACTCTCTAGTTCTTAGATAATTACTTCTTATGTAAAACCAAAAATAACTCTAGCTTTCTTTTAACTTTGCTCCCGTGTTCTCAGGTCTTTCCTGTGGAATCGTGTAGAAAAAGTCTATTTCTTTTCCAACACAAGCCTTTCAACACCCTAAAGTCACAGATCATTACACTGGAGTCTTCACTTTTCTGCATGAAATGCAGCCTATTCCTCATGAATTCTTCATATGATGTGTGCTTAAAACATTCCATACCTAGTAACCTTTCCTTAGAGATGCTCTAGTGTGACAATGTCTTTTTAAAGAAGAGGCTGTGCCAGTCAGCTCTCTGTCACCATGACAAACTACTCCAGGCAATTACTCTATAAAAATAAAAAGTTTATTGTGGAAATTCCATTCCAAGATCGATTGGGTGCAGTGCTTTGGGCCTATGGTAAGGGTAGCACCTCATTGCAGGAACATGTGGTAGGGCAAAACCCACCTCTTGTGTCAGGAAGCAGCAGACAAGCAAATATTGGTCCCGCAGTCCCTTTGAGGGCACGCCCCCAATGACCTAAGCCCTCCCACAAAAGTGTGTCCCACAGATTCCACAGCCTCCCAGTAGGTCCACCCTGAGGACACATGCAAGCTATAACATAGGAACTTAAACATTTAAAAATAGATGCGCTTTGCCAATGCAAAAAGTATTGAGAACAACCTTGCCCGGCCTTTCCCTAATTTAGGTTTCTGTAGGTTAATGTATCCTAAAATTTATGTCAGTTTTCTCCCTTTTTAGAAGAAAATCCCATTTCTGACTCTCACTGAACTTTAAATCTTTTTCAGATGAACTGCTGTCACTCTACAGCTTTACTACCTTGTATTTAAGTAGTTGATGCTTTGAACTTAGATGCAAAACTTAACACTTAACCCTATTAAGTTGTATGTTGTTAATTTAATTCCATCATTCTCCTTCTCCAAGGTCTTTTGATTCAAACTTGACTCTTTAATATGGTTTTTAGCTCTACCTCCAACTTCCAGTCATCTATAAATTTGATAGGCCAAGCTTATACTAGAATTCACCCAATTTACTGATTGAAATGTTAATAATTTTAGGGAGGCAGAGAATTAGCTTTAACAGTGGTTCTCAAACTTGAGCATGCCAAAGAACTACCTCAGAAATTTGTTAAATGTGCTGATCTCCAAGTAACATTTCTGGAAATTTTGATTCAGTATGTCTGGGATGTGACTCCAGGAATGTGCATTTTTAACAAGCACCATATGTGATTCTGAGCCTTTTGATCTTAGGCCACATTTCAGAAACATCTGAAATTTCCTGTAGGTCCAAGTTGACATTAACGTACTTGTTAATTTTAATGAGGACTGTGTTCTTCTAGCACAGTATTGGGTGTGGGATTCATTCTGACTGTGTGAGTGGATAAAACAAGGAACGAAGGGTGAGGGAAATGCTCAGCTAATAATTCAGCTATCTTTCTTCATTTTAGTCACAAAGCCAATATGATCAACGTCTTCAAATATTCTGTGTAATTAAATTATATTTGGTCTTTGATGTTTCCCGCTGGGAGAAAAAGAGGCACATTTTACACGACCTATTCTTAATGAACATATGCTGTCTCTTAGTGATCATTCCTTTCCTTTCTAATGCTCACAAATTATGTACTTAATGCTTTTATCTAGAATTTCATTGAGAATTAAACTGTGCTTTGTATTAAAACCCAGAGATCTCCCTCCACTGCCTCCTGCTTTACGTGGTAATCTGAACAACTACTTTAAAGATAACGATATGCTGTATAACAGCCATGGTTAATTTCCTGTCATCCTGTTTTGAAATTCTGCATCGTTTTTACTTTATTTTGTTTCTTATGTTTTTATTTTCTTACAATAATTTTAAAAAAGAAATAATGGCACAGGTTCACTGTTAGGTTCGTTGCCTTCCTTTCAGGCAGTGTTGGTTTTCTTCATGTCTTAATATGTCCACAGACAAGTAAGAATCTAAATGCCCAACACCACAACAGGCAAATATTTCATACTTCTTCCACATCTATAGTTTTCAAAACTTTCAAAATCTATAGAACAATTAAAAAAGCAATAGTATATCTTAACCTAGATCAGCAATTGTTCACATTTGCCCTGTCTGTTAGATTATTTTCCCTGTAAAGTGTCGAGACGCTGTGCTTCCATAGCCCCCTCAGAACCATGCCTCCCACATTCCCTTGCCTCTCTGGCTGGGGTCCTGCATTATCTGAGTATTCTTCTCGGTTTAGTTTGTTTCTTTACTTTCAGCTTTTGAACCATGTAAAATTTTATGTGTTCAAAAAATGAAAGTAAAGAGAATTTTGAAAACCAAACCTGAAAATATATTCCTTAAGGGGGCCTGGGGCAGTACATAATGATGCTCACCACCAATTTAGAGGAAGCCAGAGAAGGCTGATCCTAAATAGAAGTGGAAATAAGGCTCAAAGAAGAATCCTAGATACCATTTAAGGAAGGTTTAGTGAGGCCCTGTACAAGTTTTCTCCAGATAAAATCACCTATAGGGTCACCCCCCCCCCACTGTGTCCCAGGAGGAACCTGCTTGACCTTGTCCACTGGCTCTGCCCCTAGCTAGGAGAAGCTGATGGGACCCGGGTCCTGGGCCTGTGAGAGGAGACCTGAGAGATGATTCTCATGGCTTCTACACTAGGGTCCCACTGCATTCTCCAGGTGGCCCTGATCCAGTTGCTTGTACCAGTTTGAAGCCTCTTCCCTTAGCATAGTGGGTCAGAAGGGGCCCCCCTGAGGTTCTGTCAAGACTTCACAGCAAACTCTTTGCTCTGCTCAATTTGGATTCTTTCTCTTCATGCCCTGTGACTGAATTTAGGATCACTTCCTCCTAAGCGTTCTGTGCACCCACCTGAAAGCACTGCCCAAGCTCTTCCTGCTTATCAACATACACGGTCCTCACAACACTATGAGGTGGGTGCCATCAGCTCTCTGTCTTATACGCGGGGTAAACAAGGTACAGAGTGCAGAAACCGAGGTGCAGTGTGGGTAAGTGACCGCCCCGCGGTACTTACACAGCTGGGAGTTGGTGAAGGCTCGCCTCCAAGTCAGGCATGTCTGACTCCCTGCCTCTCTTTCATCTCCCACTCACTGCCCTTCTTAGCAAGACAGCAGTTGCTGTCAGCAATCCCAGTACTGTAATCCATCACCGTTTGAGATGCTTTCCTAAACAAGGGTGTAGAGGGACTTCCTGGAACTTTAGTATCAGAGAGCATTTGTCCTGACTGTGTAAGAAAGGTATTGTATGTAAAGCCAGTCTCACTTGAATCTTAGTTCTTTCAGTGGATTTAAGCCCTAATGTGGGGAACTTGCTTCGCTCTAAGCTGCATTCTCCAGTGTTCAGGTGTCCTCTGGCAATTTGATATGCCTGCCACTTCCAGCCTGTGAACGGGAAGAAATTGTACAGCAAAAGATCAAAATGAGAGGCAAGTAGGCTCCTCTTCCCTGAGAGCTAATTCTTGTTCCCTGACCTGTTCGAATGCATATTCAGAGACTGTAGAAACTAAGCTAGACCAGCCTATTTAGTCTTTACGCAATCTGTTCTGTTTTCAACAAATTCTTTAAGACATGATGTATCTAGAAATCTTCACAAAGGTGCAAAAGTCACAGTAGCCATTTTTACAGGGAGACGAAAGATACTATCAAGAGGGTGGAAATCTTTCCATTCTCACGAGGCTTCAGGGCAAAGGTAGGATGAGAAATTTTCCTGGTTTGTCCCAGAGCTGAGAGCCTTGCTGGACACGGGACTTTGCCCAAACCAGGAGAATCCTGTGCAAACTGGGACAGCTTATAGCCCTGCAATGGCCACTTTATAGCTCAGCCCTTTTAGTTCTAGGAAATGTCTACCTCTCTGTGATGGGTACTTATTATCTCAAAAAGCATTCATGTTATTTTTAAACTGGAATATCTCTTATCAAAACTATGGAAGAAAAAAACCTAAAAATTTCATATAAGCTCATAAAACAGTGGCTACTCTATGAACTCTTCAACATTTCGCATCAGGTTTTCTTTGTGTACATGTGTGTTTACATACATTTTATAAATTTAAGGCCATGCAGTAGAACAATTTTGTATCTTGATTTTCACTTAGCACAAATGCATTTTCCAATAACAAGAAACATCTCTTGAAGACATGGTTGCTAATGGGTACATTATTTCCATTGTGGATATACTACAGTTTATTTATCATTCCCCTATAGTTCAGCATTTAGGCTAATTTTTGCTATTAAAGGAGGTGTTGTTATGAACATGTTTGTTTCTATGATTTCTTTTGAAGAAGTCTCCAGGACTTTACAGGGAAAACATTGGGGACTTAGTTAAAGCTACTAGATCTAGCTCTGAAATGCTTCTGAAGTCAGGCATGCATGCCTGGAACCCCAGCACTCTCAGAAATGGAGGCAGGAGGATTGCACGTTTGAGGCCAGCTTGAGCAACGTAATGACCCTGTGAGATCCATCTCAGAATGAAAAAAAAAAACTTTTTTTAAAGGGCAGAGTGGCTCAGTGAAAAGGCCCTAGGTTCAATTCCTAGGACCACCAACCACCAAACAAACGAACAAATGAACAAACAAACAAAGCTTTTGGAAAGGTTGTCCTTCGGCAGCGTTAATGTCTACTTTGCCCAACTTCTGCCAGCATAGAGAGTTTTTAATCTTTACCAATCTTACACACAGAGTTTTCCTAAATACTCTGTATTTCTTTGTTTACAAATGAAGTTGGAGCCTCTTTCATATCTTTTTCATTTCAATTTTCTTGAAGTTGTTTGTGTATTTTTTCAGTTTTATACTGTTAGTGTCTTCTTATTTGATAAACTCCTCACAAATGATCAGTAATAACTGTTTTCATTTCATATTTGTTTCAAATACTTTTCTTGATTTATTGTTTGATACATGTTTTAAGAATTCTGACCTTTAAAACTTGTACGTTTCTGGTCTTTCCATGGTAAATTAGACCCTGGGGACACATGCACATACACCCTTGGTGAAGTCCTCTGCTTTTCCTTAAAAGCCTCTTTTTTTCACAACTTTAGTTCATCCTCACTGATTTAAATTAGTCGGCAGTACGTAAAGTGAATACGTGTCACTCACATGTAATTATGAGGAATAAATGGTATCCCATGAATCTAGTACCCCACTTAAAAACCTAGAATGTACCAAAGGCTATGTGTTCCTCCCTAATCTAGATCCCTGCATTTTCCACGGTAGACCTGTCATCCTGATATTTGGCTTATCGTTTCCTTTCTTTAAAAAAAAAACTAATGTTATCACGTATATGTTTGTACTACTAAACATATGTTATTTTTTGTATTTTTGAGCTTTACAAAAATTCATCTTTGGTATGTTCTGTCTTGCTTTTTTCACTAAATACTAATTATAAGTGTTATCCAGATTTTATGGAAAGATATAGTTCATTCATCTTTACTGTTGGAAAATATTCTGTTTCATGATGTATGTATTCTGCTTAAGAATTTCAGTAGAGCGTTACAAGCGGGAGTAGAATTGCCCGGATGAAGTGTGTGTGCTTGACAAATTTTACAAGCTATTGCTAAATTGTTTTTCCCAGAGGTTGTACTAATTACATTCCAAATGGCAGAATGTAAGATTCCTGTTGCTGGGCTTCCTTGCCAATACTATGATATTTTTAAGTATGAAATCTGGTAGCAATTTTTCACCCAGTAGATTTGCAACGACTTTTTAGGTGTATGTGTCCAAGTTTTCCTTCCTTCCTTCTTTCCTTCCTTCCTTCCTTCCTTCCTTCCTTCCTTCCTTCCTTCTTCCCTCTCTCCCTCTCTCTCTCCCTCTCTCTTCCCCTGGTAGTTCAAATCCAGGGCAAATGCTCTACTACTGATCTACATACCTATCCCCTATCCAAATTCTCAAAGACTGAGGAACAGTTTTCTCTTTTGTTTGCGTTTCTAGTGTCTCCTTGGGGCCAGACACTTAACACACTGTCCATATTATATTGTGCAGTGCCAAATGTTCAGCCCTGAGAAGGAAAGGTCACATTGTCTGGGATAAGCGAACAACGGACTGAGTTAGGAATTAGGAAGCTTGGGCTCTAACCCACTCTTGTCCCTGCAGCTTGCAGGGTGTGTACTGAAGTCACCACATCACCTTCTCAGTATCCTATCTGCTTACCAGGCGTGACAGAGCTGACCTTCTTCCCACCCTGCTGTGAGGATGAAATGCCGCTGTAGCGTGCTTTGAAGTCTCTGGATGAAAAGCACCACAGAAGCGCCAAGTACGATTGTTACTTGTGCCAGCAACACTAGAAGACAGCACAAAAATAGGAAGCAAAGAAAATTTCATTTCACAAAAGCTTCAGTGAGAAAAATTGGCTGGTCAGAATGTCATTCTCTGTTTTTGGTTCACATAGCTGCTGGCTTTTATAAAATTAAAAGAAAAAAACTAAATGCACACATTTTTGTCTTTGGCAAGCAGAAGCCCTTTGATCAGCACCATTAGTGTGACACCAGGTGAGTCACTGACGCACAAGAAAGGCGGATATGTGAGGAGACCTTGTCAAACCACTTTTTTTGTAGTTACCTTCTAAATTGTGCCTTTCATTGCATGGCAGAGGAGCCATTAAGTTTGAGGGGATGTTACAGGTTGAGGACTGGGAAGAGTCTCAGGCCTGACACCCTCACTTCACAGGAGCCGTGTCACCTTCCCTTCCCTCAGAGTGAGCCCACCTCCTTACTCTAAGCCTCCCATCCTGCCCTTAATATGAAAACAGGAGAAATGCACAGGGGAGAGTTCTGTGCCAGTCCTTGGCATGTTAGGAATCCCCAAATAAGGTGAGTCATAGGCACTAATATGAAGGTTCAGTCTAAAAATGACCTGGCCATAATTTGAGTAGCTTATATTCATCTTAGTCTAATGTTCTCAGTGTGTTGGAATGAGTCATAATCACCTCACTTATAACTTGAGTGGCTCTGGAGACAGCTTCCAACCACAGAAAAGGCACTTCCAACTCTGAGCTCGCTGCTGATATGACACTCAGGGAATTTAGAGTAGGAGCTTTTGATGCTTTTACCACGTCTTTATTGCTTAAGTTTTTTATACTGGAGTTTTTAAAAGTCAAAACAGCACAGGGTAGTTCGGTTGCTGCACCCCACTGAGACACTGCAAAAGTAAAAGGTAAGGGGGTGTCGCCTTAGGCTTGTAAGGGGGATATGAGTGACGTGTGTCCACCCACAGCATCTGTTCCATGAAGTTATGAATCATATTGTACTCAACTCCTAATTTCTACCCAGGGAGGGGAGAGCTACTGAGCACTGTTGGAATGTTTTGTTCAGAAGTTTCTCTGAGAGAGGGTCCTCTATGGAGCTTTGTGGAATAATTTGCATTCTAATTGGCATAATTAAATTACTGCCATAGAATTGGCTTGGTGTGACTGGTAGGAATTCTTTCCATTAGGAAATACTCTTTAGGAAAAAAGTGTCCACTCTAGTACCCAATCACATGGCAATCTCTATTTATCCTATTCAGTAAAACTACAAGACAGGTCATTCTCCCTGAATTATCAAGTGCTTAACTAAAAAAATTGACTGAAAAGTGGAAACCTACCCTGCTGATAGATCTTTTTATCTGCCCACACCTAATAATTGGTTGGACTGATTCTTCTCTTTAAACGACAGATTATTTACCCCTCAGTGAATTACAACATCGCCAGGGACTTTCTTTTGAAAAACATTTTTCTGGAGGTTAGAACTGTCCATAGACTAAATTCAGTTCTCATCCTAATTCTTGCTCGCACCCTACGAATTCCGAACAACAGCGGGCTAGTGGATTATCATGCAGCCTTGAAATCCTGTTATGAGGACAATGAATGACCACAATGAACATGGTGTGTTAAACAGAAAAGTGTATGAAACTATACACAATGGATATAATATTATCCATATTATATGCTATGGCTTTGAAATTCCTTCCAAGACTCATGTAGAAGTTCATTGCCATGGTAGCAGTTGGAAAATATAAAAGGTGCTTAGGCCATGAAGATTCCGTCCTTATGAATGGATAATTACTCCTGTTGTGGGAATAGGATAGTGGGCTCCTAGAAAAAGGGAAAGTCTAGTCCTCCTCTGGCCTCTTGCTCCCCTTGGCCATATCTCTGTCTTGAATTTGCCCCCCTGTCCCTCTGCGATGTTATGACACAGCATGAAGACTGTTTCTAGATGCTGACACCACGTTTTTAGAATGTCCAGCCTCCAGAGCAGTAACTCCTGTTGTGTATAAATAACCCAGCCTGTGATGTTCTGTTTAGCAACAAAAAACCCAGACTAAGGCACCATGGTATCAAGCACACAAATTTCATATATGAACATGACTGAAAAAGGAATATGAAAAAAACAAGCAGATGGTTGGTTAAGGTGATGGAATTATGGGTATTCCCTCCTTCCCTAGAGTCTTTTGTTTTCCACAAACATTCTTACATCACTCCTTGTATCATAAACATGGTTGGAGAAGTATTCAGTTAGGTGCAAGAGCAGATACAGTATATCATGAAGCTAATGAGGTGTAAATTATAGGTTCCTTTGTGTGCAAGGGCCCTGTGAGTGCCTGGGCTGCTATGAGTTATAAGAGTTCCAGGTGGAGAGAGGAAGCCAGGTTACAATCAGGAAACAATTCTCTGTCAGCATTTCTGGCAAATCACTTACTGAGATCTCTAAAGAAAGGGATCTAATTCTCCAGCACTCCTGTAATTTGTCTTGATATCCTTTTTCATTCTAAGTAAATATTCATTTTCATGTGTAATTTTGTTTTTGTAATTTCTGCAATTTTTTCTTAAAGAGGGCTCTCAGAATTGTATAGGCATCTGTCTCACACAATCCGAAGGTGCCTTTGCTTAGATGGGTCGTCAGAAGACCGATGCAGTCTTTGAGGTGTGTGATCCAGCACTGGTTTCCATCCCTGACTTTGCCTAGGAATCACCATCAACGCATCAGGCAAACCTTGGCCCTGCTAAGTGTATTCTCTGTCACTGGGTTCCCCGATTTCATGAAGATTAGGGTCGTTATTCCTGACTCTTAGTCATGAAAAAGGCAACTTGAACTGCAAATCAGGTTTGCAGGGTAGGATTAGAGGTCATGTCTAGCCTTTCTTCTGGTGATTCATTCTGTTGCTCAAGAGGCCTCCAGGTGGGCTAGCGTCACTTCCCGGAGGCAACTCATTTAGAGAGCTTTTTCCTTGTTTGGGGTAAAAACCAGTCCAATGCTACTGGCCTTATCCTATATCTAGGCCCAGCAGAACAGGCTAATCTTTCACATGATAATGGCAGAGGGAAGTGAGATGAGAGGAACTCTAATTATCCCTCAACTTCCCGGTTGTGCACTATGTTAGGGGTTTGAAATACGGGGTTTGATTTAATCTCTCCAATGTTCTGAGGTAGGAATTCTAATTATTATCAAAGTTTGCCAGGTCTAGCCAATAAAAATAGACAATGCTTGGGTAATTTGAATTTTAGATGAAAACAAATGACTTTTTAATACAGGCATACCCCTCTAAAAAAGTGAGATTAATTCATCCTGGGACAAGAGCTACTGGACCCTCTTGTTACTCCATTTTAACAGTGAAGAAGCTAAGGGGCGGAGCCTGGGAAGTAGCAGAGCTGAATTCCAGACCCAGATTTTTGACTTTAAGGCTTTGTTTTATCCCCAAACCTCATTATATCATTTAGTTATAAATCTGCCTCCTACCTACCCAAAAAAAAACAGAAAATTAATCTGTCCTTAGGAAGAGCTATCAAAGCTATGGAAATAAAACATGTATTTTCCCCCAAGAGAAGACAGTCCCCTAGAAAGTAGTTGTCCATTATTTAACATTTAGACAGAGTTCTGGTGAGAAAGCAGAAAGATGGTTAGCCTGGAGTGAGCACTAGGAATGTGAAGCATCCCCGAGAGAGATATTAGATCAGGAGCTGAAAGTCCCTTCTAATAAAGCAGCTGTCTTCCAGAGCCTCTGGAAAGCATCCTGCCTTGTCATGTCAGTGGTAGGGAAGGGAGGCCTGGACCCTAAGGTATGTCCTGGATGTCACTGGGACCTAAGTCCTACTCATATTTCCCTGTCACCTCCCAGTGCTGATTTACTTTCTCCTCCCATTCTACATGCTGCAGAACTAATTGCCTGCCTAATTGCCAAAACTAATTGCTGTGACATTCATTGTTCATCTGCTCCTTTCTCTGGCTTACGCTCAGGCAGGTGGCTCCTGTGAAGGCAGGAGTGGATAATTCCTGCTTTGGGGACAGGGCGCTTCAGGGTAATGGCCCAGCCATTGTTTTTCTATGGAAGGGATCAAGGAAGCAACTTCTTTATCTCAGAGTGGACAGTAGTTCTTGGCAGGGGCTCACCTTCCTCTGGGTTGAGATGGGGTTATCTGACTGTGAATCCGTTAAGTTTTGTTGCGTAGGGAGTTTGTCTCTCTCACTGAAGGTTTTAGTGTCAGAGTTGCTAATTAAGAAATTGAGATCCAGAGAGGTGAGACTGCTTTTTCCAGGTGACATTGTTCTGTGAATTGGAGCCCAGATTTCTCAAATCATAACCCACGATGATTTCTGTGGCCCTGTTCTGAGACTGTTGCAGCGACACAAGTTACGCTTTTACATTTCCACATAAATATTTATTATACCACGATTGAGCAGTATTTACTTATCGGTAACTAGAATAATAATCATGAATATTTATGGATGTGATGAGCGTGAAGCTCTTTCCCTGTATTATCTTATGGAATTGTCAAAAAATTGCATCAGTATTTTTATTTTAAATATGGGAAAACTGAAGCAGGAGAAGATTAACACTGTAACCTCTCTATGTCTGACGACAGAGCCCCACCTTCTTACCCTCAGGAGGCGGTATGTAGGGTCCTGCGGGCAGGTTTTGGATTCTGGTACATGAAAGAAGGCAGAAACTGAAATAACTTGAAACCAGATTCTGCAAATTACCATGTAAAGCCAGGAACCCTGACATTCCCTTCGGTCCATACTGCTGAGATGCATACAGGAGGATTACAACATTGGCTTGCAATACACTTGGGGAGTTCAGGAAGAATTTCTGGGATGCCCTGGGCAGTGGAAAAGCGAGTGGGTTGGGGGCAGGGACCTGAAACTGAATTCTGGAGCTGGCACTAGCTAGCATGTCTCCCTGGAGTTCTACGTGTCTCAGTTCTTTTACTCACAAGTGCAGAGGTCCTGGTTTCAGAGTCCCCTGCTGGCCTGTGCCTCTTGGCCCCGCACATCCAGGACGGACATCACAATGGCAGAGCCTCATGGGGACTTTCAGGATGGCTCTCCAGTACTGTAAATAAAAGCCTTATTGTTTGGTTCGTAGTCTTTTCTCCCTCTGAGACATGAAGAAGAATAAAAGCAATGGCACTATTGTGTGAAATAAATGTTTTGTAATCCAGAAGAAAACTATATCATATACAACAGCAAACCACTTGGAAGCCAAAAAAGTAATTAATTGTATAATTCATTGGCCACGACAGGAAGAGTGAAAGGTGATAAGGGAGAAGGACAAAGGGTTAAACATGAAGACAAAAAGGTTTTAAAATTTCATTGGCTAATAAAAGAAGCGTTAAACTGTAATTGATGTACAGAAAGAAAGAAATATTTCAAATACATTTTAAAAGGTGGTCCCAGGCACAGTTAGAACACCAGAAAAGGAAAAATAGAAAGGAAACATGCATTTTGAAATAAAGATTGTTGTCATCTGTTTCTTAATTCTTTGGGTAATTTAGTGAGGTTTTTGTGATATCTCTACTTCCAAATCTTTGCTTGTAGGAAGAATGGTAAGATATTGGTGGAAAAAGTTATTTTTTTATCTGGAACCTCCTTAGCAGGATGTACCTTAAGCCAGGGCATGCTGGAGGAGGGGCAGAAGATGTGAATTGAGGTCCTGGTCTGTTCCTTTCTGTTGTATGACCTTGCACAAGCCCTGTCTCTTTCAGAGTCTCAATGTCCTCATATATATATAGGGTGCAGCACAGCAGAAGCCCTACTCTACCTATAAAATTATAGCATAGAGCATAACAAAAAAGTTGACCATGAGCAGCTTATAGGCCCCTGGCTATTAGGATAAAACCCAGGAAATCTATTTTAAAAATTATGAATGTTGAATGTGATAAAAAAAAACAACATTTATGTTTGGGTTCATGAACTCTGCTAATAAAAATCAACTTTAGAGCAGTCTACAATGCTTTCACCCCAAAGGGGAAATGAATGCAATGTTTCTTCCTCTTCTATTTCCTGCTTTGTTCATGGGAGTGTGCAAATTTTTTGGCAACACCGAGAGCTGACCACACAAAGCCTGAATCCGTTAGAGCTGTAGGGCTTTAGCATTCATGGGTGATCAGCCCTTTCTCTGTTACTCAAAATCCAGGCTGCCGGGTGGCCACACAGAGAAGAAGCAATATTCTGCTCCCCTGTTAAACCCCAGAAGCAGATGACGCAGGCACACTCATTGATCTCATTTTCTCACAATCTGGGGACCAGAAGTCCCAGAGTGTCAACGGGGTTGGTTTCTCCTGAGGCCTCAGTCCCAAGCTTGTAGATGGTTCTCTTTGCCTTGTGTCTTTTCACATTCTCTTCCATCTGTATGTCTGCTTCTGTGCCCAAACCTCACCCTTTTATAATATAACAGTATGTTTTATTGGATCAGACACCTTAGTAAACTCATTTTAATTAGATTACTTGTATTAACACACTTTCTCCAAATAAGTTGCTTTCTGAGACGTTGCAGGCTAGAACTCCAACATATCTTTTGCGGGTAAACAATTCAATCCATCACAGATCTCACAAGGTATGTTGCTGGTGCCTGGAGTCAGCTCAGACAGTTTTCATCACCCTACATGCAAAGGAGAAAAGCGTTCACTGTTGGCATTTTGCTATGGCAGCAGGAAATTGCAAGAGCAATCCTTTCAAAAAGGCGCCTGCATAATTCCGTCGTGGCAGTTCCTCCCAGCGCTCGGTGGCTATGCTGCATCATGCTGAAGATAAAACATGTTCAGTGTGGCCACTGTGAGTCAAGTGAGAGCTCCAGCTGCAGCCTGGGCGTGACACGTGAAGAAACCGCCTTGTGGTGGGAAGCAGAAGCTGCCTCTTCAAAGGAAGCACCTACCACAGAAGGGTCACTGAAGCCTGAGAAAACAAAGGTTGCACGGGCTCCGGGCTGTGCCCCCACCGTTCTCCATCTTTATTCGAGCGCAGGGTGAACCCACCAGTTCACACTGAAAGAAACCAAAAGAGCCAGGCTGGTGAGAAACGTCCCAGAGAGATACTGAGCCAGTGAAGTAGTCCTGAGAGCCAGTGGGACTGCGGGGGAGGGGCAGTCTGGGAGCAGGACTAGGGGCCGGGAGGGGCTACAGCCGCGTTCTAGTGCCTTGTCTCCTTCCAGATACGTGACCTAAGATCTGCATGTGTTTTCACGGGCATGTCTGTGTTTTGTGAGCACATGTGTGTGTACAGGCATTTTTTGCACATGTATGTGTATGTGTGAGTGGGTGACTGGATAGGAGAAGCCTGGAGAAAGGGAGGGAAATGAGAGTGTTAAATACCATGACAGGTTAATAAGCATCTGAAATATTTAACTACTACCAAAGCGTCTCCTGGCTTTGTCTACAGTTATTTTTTCCAAACTGCGGGCTATGGCTCAGCAGTCAGTTGGAGAAATCAATTTAGTCATGCAGGGGTTTTTAACCCGCAGCCTATGGACACTGCCCACCCCCAGAGCCTCAGTGATAGGACTATACTTCAATATAATTGATTTCCTTTCTAATCCTGTGAGTTTTGTTTTATGCATTTAAAAACATTTCTCCACAAAAGGTTCCACAGTCTTTACTATGTGGGGTAGGAAGGCACATTAAGAAAAAGATTAAAAATCCCTGGGTCAAAACTAGCATTTTGAAAAGGTTATTAAGACAGGATAAATTTCAGGCACAGTAGTGAATGCCTGTAATCTCAGCACTCTGTGAGGCTGAGGCAGAAAGATTATAAATTCAAGCCCAGCCTGGGAAAATTGGCAAGACTGGAAAGACCTTGTTTTAAAATAAAAAGAATAAAATTAAGACTGAGGAATGTAGTTCAGTGGGAAGGTCTTGGATTCAAGCCCAGTATCCCTTCCCACTCCAAAAAATAACAGATTAAGTGAAATAAAATTTGGGGGTCCTATATATATATATATATATATATATATATATTGAGGGTAAGTATTGTTTTGTGAAACTTTTGTTTGAGGAATGCAAATATGTTTGGGTGTATAAATCTACATATGTTTATATAAATATATGCACATACATTTATTTCTAACTGTATAATAGGATAAAAATTGATAGCCACTGTTCTACAGCCTGCTAGACTTTAAGGCAAAGACAAGTCCATTTCAAAAATTGTGGGTGAAGAATTTGTTGAGCCATTCATGTTTTAGACCAGAGGGTTCTACTTTTAAGCAGGGATTTCCCTCTGTACATTTGGCGTAGCAGCACCGTAGTCAGTGGATGGCCCAGCCCACAGCTCACACTGGATGGCTCAATCTTTCTCTGCCTGTTGAAGTCTGGGTGAATTTGAGTGACTCAGAGACATAAGTGGATTTCTGTGGCTCTCAGTCTTCAGTAAGGGTTAGAAGCAGAGGTCTTGCTTCCTGGGTGGTTTCTCTTCCTCTTATTGCTGCTGGAAGTGAGTTCTTCCAGGCAGACAGCAACGCCACCCGAAGAAACGGAGACTATGTCTTTCAGCGAGCGTCACAGCACAAAGAGAAAAGGAAGAGCGCAGAAAAGAGAAGCGAAGGGCAGAGAGGCGACGGAAAAAGTGTTCAGGGAGTGGAGAGCTGGGTTAGGAAGGAGACAAAAACCAAGAGGAAAATAACAAGGATGCAAGGCAAGTAGCTTGGCGAGATGAGCTGCGGGTGGAAAAAGAAGTTATCACACTGGGCCCTTAGCCGATGGCAGGATTCACGGCACCGGGATGGTGGAAGCAGGAGACAGACACCGCAGCGCGCAGGAGACTGGCAGGGCCAAGTCTCGGGATGAGCCCGTACCGCTAGAGTTGAACTGAGCCGGGGAAATGGCTGCCTGGGGTAGCGAACTCTCATGAATTTATTAAAATATTTTAAATAAAACTCATATTTACACGGTTAATTTGGCAAATGTATGCTTTATGAAAGCAGGAAGTTGCCTTCTTTGTTTCTTACATTAGCCCCAGTGCTACTCTAAACACTGGCAAAGACTCAGTAAGTATTGGTAAAGGAATAGTAATTGATTAGTTGGTAACTGATATTTCAAATTACTTGAAATAAAAGTAATCATGACAGTGGCAACTAAATTTAATGTATAGAACTTCATAGTTTAGAAATCAATATCATGGATCTTGCCTCACTTAATCCTATATGTTCCATCAAATGTTATCATTTTTTTTCACTTTTATTTTAAAAGTAAAGAAACAAAAACATATTAACAAACAGACACAAAGTAGCATAAGAATAGTACAATCAAAACTGAGTTACAGACAAGGTGACAGGGAATCAACAATGGTTGTCGCATTACATATTGATAACTTCGAAGTGTATACTCAGGAAAACAGATATAGACATGCAAAATTGATTGAACAAATAATCAACTATTCCTTACAATAAAGTGACCTAAGTCCGTGGTACAACTATGTTAGATATGCTGCATATACATACATACATACTTACATACATAGATAATTACCCCTTCCTTCCTTTTTCATTTTTTTATATAATTTTTCTTTTTAATGTGTGAAAGATAAAGAACTACATCAACAACAACAAAAAAAGCAGAAAGCATGAACAAAGAGACACAAATGTTATCATTTTTACCCTCATTTGAAGGATGAGGGTACTAGTTCAAAACCACACTATGGTAAGTATCTGGTGTTTAAATCAATATTTTCTGATGCCAAAGCCTCATTTTGCCTATCACCCTGCCTCTTTTGGCGTGTTGTATGGTTAATGTAAATACTTTGTAAATTTAACTAGGAATATTTGTGGTAGGCGTATTAGTCAGCTTCCTATTACTCAGGTAACAGAATACCTGAAATGACCAGCTTATAAAGATGGGAGGTTTTAGTTCATGGTAGCTCTCCCCCTTGGCTGTGGTAAGGCAAAAAGTTCTTCATGGCAGGGATCAAAGTTGCTCACCTCATGGTGGCCAGGAGCAAGGAGAGAGGTCAAGACTCCACTCTCCTGTGAGGGCATTACCCTAGAGACATAACGCCTCCCAGTAGGCACCATTTCTTAAAAGTTTCTGCTATCTTTTAATAGTGCAGTAGACTGGGACTGAAGCTTTAACACATGGCCTTTGGGGGTATGTTCTAGATCCAAACTGTAGCATATGTGTGTCAGTTTAGATTCTCCAGGAAGGAGATACCTGCTGGAGATGGGCATGCATGAGGACAGGGAGTTTACACCTGTGAAAAGTAAAGAGGAAGGATGGGACAAAGATCCTGATCTGGCCCTTGTGTGGAAGGGAAGTAGAATCAAGCTAAGAACGTCTCAGATTGTGGTCAAATTTAACAAAATCATAGTCAACACAGCAGAGGCCCCAGAACACAGACAATAGACACGCACTGAGCTGGAGAGAAATGGCCTGGCCATGAGTCCTCATCGTGCTTAGTTTCTATGTCTGCCTAGGAAGCATGAGACTTTGACTTGAAAGTTGAGGTGGATTCTGTAGGCACTGTGGCTGCAGGCTTTCAGCGTACTGTGCTTGTCATAGTCAAATGGCAAGTTCTTTCTCAAAGGCAGCGGCAGGAGATGCACCCTATTGCTAGCACAGCATATATTAAAGTTTTCTTCAGACATGATATTTCTTTCTCAATTCCAACATAAGTACTCCATTAGGATGTTTTATTTGGCACATTCTGACTTTCTAGTTGGTAAACTGTAGCCTACATAAAGACTAAGTGTCCCAGCTTGGAAATACTGAATTTCTACCTGCAGGGTCAGGGTTAAGAGAAGGGAAAGGATTACACTAGGCTGAGCAATTAAAATTTGATACGCTGGACCAGGTCAACTGTTACAAAAGCACAGGTGCTACCACTCCATTTTTCACATCCATGGCGACCTTGGCCAATTGATCACAACACTCTTCCTTATGAGTTGTCCTGTCTGCCTCAAAGTTATTCTCCACACAGTGGTACAGACAGGTACTGCCCATCTATCAATGCTGGCATTTCAGATGAAACCAATTTATCATTCCAGCACTAGGTAATAGGGGCAAATATAGGTCTTTGAACAGGCGTGGGTGTGCATGTGTGTGTGTGTGTGTGTGTGTGTGTGTGTGTGTGTATGTGTGTGTACAAATGTTTGAGTGAGGGCTAGCAAGTATGTGATTTTGGGAGCAATGCAATGCAAACGAGCCCTTGGACTTACCAATTAAAAGGTTTATGTTTCTACTTTTAAAAATTAAAGATCTAGTTTGACCCAGAACACCTTTCCCTAAACTAATGCAATAAATAAAATCCATACAGAAGTCTGCATGAGAGTCCCATGTGCCTATATATATGTATCAGTAGAGATGATTTTGGACCTTAACAAAAAACTGAATACTCATTGACCTTCTTGAATGTGGGTTGATTTTTCTTCTCATAAAAAGAAAGCTGTAGTTGGGCAACAGCCAGGGTTTGAACAGCGCATCTCTGTGATCCTGTTGTTGCTTCCCTCATGTGTGCAGAATGGCTGTTTTTTGGGCATTGATTTCATGCTAGCAGAACTTGGAGAAAATAAACATCTTTTTAAGTGGCTTCCATCAGAAGACCCCCATTTATGAGTACATTTGTTGGTTAAGGGTGGAACCTACATGTACGTGTTTTACCAAAGTAATCTTCTGAGTGTCAGTGGACCTGTGAAATAATTGAAGCCAAAATACCATTAAGATATTACCATTCACCATACAATTAACTCTAAAAGTTGCCACAAAACTGTATGAGAAAATTAAAATTAGATTAATAATGAACTATACTAAAGGTAAGAATGGCAGAAATTTCAAATATCTCCAGCCCACTCAAAATCTAGAGCATATTTACTAAAAGTTCTAGACATTCCAAACTATTTCCTGTGTATCATATCTAAGTGAGTCACATGCCAAAGTTAGAAGTCTTTTGATGCTATGTGATTCATAGTAGAAATATAGAATTAAGTCCTCCGTAAACCTTAATTTTAGATCACAATGCCACATCTTAGTAATTCTTAGTAAATATTTAGTAGGTTACTAAAAAGTACCTCTTCATCATAAGCAAAAAATAGAACTCATATACGGTGGTTTTTAAATGATATTGCCTATTATTTATTTTCAGGAATGGAAGAAAGGAAATTTGTGGGTAGATTTTTGGTTCATCCAAACTGTGAAGAACCATGTTGTATTATGTGGGAGCACTGGTGTGAAGTCAGCAGCATGAAGGAAATTTTCATTCCACATCGCACTACTTGGCCTAAGCCTCTTATAGCCTGGTCTCCTCATCAGAAGACAGGAGTACGGGTACAGCAGCTCCTCTACCTACAATTGGGTTGTAAGCACTTATAGTACCCGGTGCCTGTCTCAGAAGTACTGTGAATGCAGTGCTTTACCTGAGGCTGGTGTTTGCATTCATACATGTTCTGTGCCATGTATATCTAGGGGATAGAATGATGCCTGGAATGGAGAAGGCACAGAAAAGCTATTTTTCAAATAAGTGAACAATGTTTTGCCACAAAATCTTTTTCACTTCTCTTTACTTAGAGTTTGTAAAGGCAGACGAGTTCTCCTAGGGGTCCCCCAACATCCTAGGACACTTTTGTGGTGCTGAATCCTCCTGGAATTAACAGGAGTCTCCTACACAGACCGTGTCTAACTGAACACCCGCAAATTTCCCATCATCATCCCTTTCTGTTTTCTTGATGGGGTTTTTGCACTGATCACAGGCACAGCACCTTGCTATGTTACTTGATTTGCTCTTTGGCCTTCAGGATAAGTTTTACTCCCAAACAATTCATTCAACAGTCACATGAAACATCTTTCTTTTTCTTACCACTTTTAATTTTTATTCATCTCTTCGGTTTCCATGTAATTGTATATCCCTAGCAGTAAGTTTTAATATGTGCACTGCTGTTGGACTTACTAGGCCTGATGTGGATAATAATGCTTAGAACAACTTTTCAAGAAAGCATTGAGTCAAACTATGCAGATTTTAATCACCCAAAATGCACCAACATCATCCAACATCTTTGCTGGTTTGTGAAATGCAATCTCCCAGGGAACTTCATTTTCACCTGAGAGTATCCACAGATTTAAAGTTAATAACAGCAGAATGCCTGTAACCAGTTTACCTTCCTCATGGTGTTTTGTTGGGATAAAGTGCAAGTGCTTTTTAAACTTTGAGTGTTAGTCAAATCTTTGTGATTATTTCCATGGAGCCTGCTCCATTTCCACTTTTCTGTGTTGGAGCATAAAAAAAAGATAGATCTTTGTCCTCCGGCGAAAGCGGCAACTCTATGTCAAATCTTCTCTTCACTCCAAGCATGAATCTGTGTCTGTGCACACCTGCCAACGTTCAAATGTACCCACAAACTACTACAGCAATAGAGAGAGATCCTGGCTTACAGGGTCATGGCATCTCTGCCAGCAAAACGGGAAGTAGCAGCAGAATTCTCAGTGAGTGCTGAGTAGCAAACTCTTCATTTTTGCAGGAAAGTACCTCCTGGTACTTGCTTGGCACAGGGCACCTTTCTAGTCCATCATCTGATGAGTATTCAGAATTGGCTTAAAAAAGGACACAGGTTGAGATTAGGGTTAGAGGTTTGCATTACATCTCAAACTGCCTGTATAATTACATTGCAGTGATTTTTAGTTGAAAGCTTCTCTAGATAATAAATGAGAGTCATTTATTGGCACTTCTGAAGTGTTATAGGAAGTGTAGGTGCTGGCACGTGTTTGTGTCAAACAATGGATGACCAATATTTATACTAAGATTTCGAACCACACACTTATAAACGACTGACACATAAAGAGTGGTCATAAATAAAGCCTTCAGGACAACAGGAGGTTAGTTTCCCCCTCCCCCCAAGCTTGTCTTGGTGCATAACTACCTTAGACAGAGCATCTGATTTTATGAAGATATTTTGCCCTTACCCTTCGCTTTCACTATGGAGAAGCCAAGTCGAGGTGTTTTCCCAGATGAGTAGGAGTTTTAAGGACTAGCACTGGTGGAGTAGGCTTTAGGCAAAATTGAAATGTAGGTGAAATCATCGCTGTAACCTGAGTCTTGTCTCAGTGTCTTGGCCCTAAGTCCTTTCTTTATCCTCAGGCACCCGAAGTCTGTGCAGACACAAAACCCTACAGA
Source organism: Dinomys branickii (assembly GCA_004027595.1). Taxonomy (NCBI): domain Eukaryota; kingdom Metazoa; phylum Chordata; class Mammalia; order Rodentia; family Dinomyidae; genus Dinomys; species Dinomys branickii. The sequence continues at coordinate 111,277 of PVLD010000464.1, read as the reverse complement.
AGTGTCCTCTTGTTCTTTGAGAAGATCCTGTGTTTAATATCTTTCTTGCAGACATCTAAGATTTAATGATTTTAGATTCATTTCCTCAGGGCTGCTACTTGTGGACATTAATCTGTGCTAATATAGCTAAAGTTCTTAGATCCAAAAGTGTTAGCCTTCTGGGTGAGTGGTAAGTGGTTTGCTTTTTTAACAAGGATAAACAAATGCTTTGATTCAAAAGAGTGACATGGTAGGGTTTTTAAAAATATCACTTCTGCCAGGAAGCTTCTTCTGACACCCTCCACCCCCATGGGTTAGGCGTTTCCTCTAAAGTTCTTCAGTGATATTTTCCTGCTGTGGCACTTGGCACCCACCATAGTGATCACTTGTTTAATTGTCAACTGTGATCTCTGTGTGAGGTGCCTCATGTATATTTATATGCACACACCATTATATGAATTCCCACCACCCAGCTCCTTGATTAAACACTTGGAAGACCTCAATAAATATCATCGAGTGAAGTATGACTGAACAGTGCTGTCGGCTTCAGGAACTGCAGAGCAGGGGCAGGATGAGGGGAAGAAAGGTGGTGCTTGAAGACCAGATGGCTGCCATGGACGCCTCCTACTTAGTTATTTTCTAAGCCTGGAAAGTACTGCTGATCAACCTCTGAAAATATCACTTGAGATAACAGATTTCAATATCCCTTTAAGTGTGTTAGAGGCTCACTCAACATTGGATGTAAAGGGTAAGGAATATAGCCATGAACTGCTATAGTCATAGGTACCATTAATATACAGAAATCATACAGAAAATGTCATACATCCATGTTTTATCCAGTGAGGGAATTCATTATTCAAGTTAAACTGTGGAAACAACTCCTTTCCGCAAAAGGAGCAGAAGATAAAAAAAAAGAAAGCATAAATAAACTCTCATCTCCACAGTGATGACACAACAATGTTCAGAGAAGAAAGAGAAAGAACAATTCTGGGAAACAAATATGAAACAGAAGTATCTCAGTGGCATCCAGAGAAAATAGTGGTTAGCATTTTGGCTCAGCGTACTGCAGGGTGTGATATCCTCTTTAGCCACACAGCAACAAGGGCTCTTACGGGAAGTGAGCTTGGAGGAAGCGAATGAGAAGATGCTGAGAAAGTGAGTGGCTGAGAACTTAATCTTTCAGAGCATGCAGGGAAGGCTCGGCTGGCTCGGCTGAATGTACTAAGGAGGAAAAGAAAGTTTATCCTAATTCCTGACTATTCTATTAACCTTTCTCGTGGGAGTCTTCCTGCGTTCTTAGCGATCAAGAATTGTGTGTTTGTATCAGAGCTGCATTACATATAACAGATAGCTTAGAAGTGTGACTACATAACAACCGTGTACGTCTCTGTGACGTGGTCCTCAGTCAATTTTCATTCCCAGCTTTTGTTTCTTTTTCTTTCCCTATGTTTTTATTTCTCTCCCTTCCTTCCTTTTCTTTTTTAAATGGTATTTCAAATCAAAGAACATAAAAAAACAAATTAAAGAACATTGTTAGATGCTGCTATGGTTATATGAATCAGGCAAACCAACAAATAGGTTGTATGTAAAGTGGTCAAAAACTGGCAAAAACATTTAATTTCAACAGTTTGGTTTCAATCTGAGTGTGTGTATATATATATATATACATACATACATACATATATATGAGTAATATATATAACTATATTAATAATATACTCTATATTAGTAATTTATATAACTTCATTACTATATCTTACTCAAATACATATATTACATATACATATCCAGTTAATTTCCCCAAGAGCCATATTCCATAATAATTTCCTGGCAAGTTTTAGAATAATAAGTTCAGGTTAGCTAACTAGTTTGACTAATGACAAGCAACCAGCACATGGAACATGAATTTGAAGTTAAATAGTCCGACTCCAATTCCTGTGCCCTTTTCCCTTGCGTATTTCACAAGATGAGTACAAAGTAGGTAAAAATCAATATTGTAATTATTGTTTAGCTTAAATAACAATGTAATGAAACGCATTCATTCATCATGGAGCACCGTTTTCTACTCTGGATGAGGACATTGTTTTTAAAACTGTATGAAATGACTGAGGACACAGAAACTACCCATGCACAAGTTTTGAAAATTTAGCATTTTTTCTGCTATTGGCCCGAATTAGTGGATGCAATGACTACATTCCCGGGTGGGAGGTTCTAGCCAGAGCGGACGGACACTCCTGAATTGGAGTCAAAAGCTTCTAGGCTTTGGCGGCTTCCTCCCACACTCAGCAAACCTTATGCCCTTCCGGGAGGTACTGGTGACGATTGCACGCTGCACCCCGGGTACCTTTTCACACCCTATTGCTCCTACTTCTATGTCTTTGACTTACCCAATAGCCTGGGGCAGGATCAAAATGTTGATATATTTCAATTTACTTCTATGGCAAGGTACAGTGTTCATATTTGCAACTCTGAGCATTGATGGGGAGAATGAGTACATTTAGAACTCGTATGCATGAACACTGTGGACTCCTTTGAGCTCTGCTAAAAGGGGAGCTATAGAAGGCATTACATGAGGAAACTGTTTAGAAGCAGCAGATAGAAAGAAGCAACATTTTGCTTTTAAAAGAAAACCCCCAGCACAACCCCTTAATTATGTGCCGTATACAATTTAACAGGTGTGTGACTTACTCATTTATTCACAGCCTTGTGGACTAACCATTCCATCATAGCTCTCTTGTCTGTGAAGCAAAACATGTTTACAAAAAAATCTGTATCAACGTCTCAGAGAGACTGAATTAGCAAATCTCCAGAAGTCTTTTCCCTACAGTTGACAAAAAGGTTAATAATCACCAAAATGATGAACACTAAAAATTAAAATTTATATCAGTAAAGTCTTTTTCAACTTAGACTTCTGGCTCACCTTTAACCTATATTTAAGTGCTTGATACGAAAGGGAAAGCCTAAAGTCTGTGTATTATTTTTACTGACAAAATACATTAGTGTTCCCGTTCACAGCTTGGCTTGTCAGTGGTTCTCTTGGAAAAGGTGCTCGAGTCCCACCTTTCACTGCTTATGCTATTTTCTGGGGAAGGACATTTTTTTCCCCTGAATGGTGAGACTAAGGAAAGCTCCACCCTTCAGCATAGTTTTTCCTAGGAAAAGGCAAGTGTTGACAAGTCACTTCCTCCAAGTGCTCCTAGTACCTGCGTTCAGGTTTTGGTTACATTGTTGTGGCTTCCTTGTCCTGAATAAGTTCAAGATGTTTACCTTTTATGGGGATTTTTGACTTTGCAGAGGAGCCAGAAATTGCATGGTGACACATTCGGTAAATAAGGTAGACGAGGACATGCCATCATGGTTTCACAATCCTGTTTTCTCTTGTGTGGCCCTGAGCAGGAACATTCAGGTTTCTGAAAATACCTCTTAGAGACACTCCCGAAAGAGGGAAAGAGGACAGTCAGAACTGCCTCAGAGAGTGGCAAGCATGGTGGGACAAGCGTGTTCAAAGGGAGGAGAATTTTTGAGAGGGATTAAATGTGTCTTTTACTGTAAAACACTTTTTAAAATTTAATCATGTACTGTATATTTTTATTGCCACTGATATAAGCCTGTTATAAGTTTCCATGTGGTCATCTTGCCACTGGTGAACTCAGCGAAGTTTCTTGTTCTTTCCTCTCTACTTCTAGGTGGTTAACAAGTCTTGGTTCAGTGGGTTCCCAGCTGTAGGCACAGAGCACAGAGGAAGTAGCCTGAGCTGTATTTTCTGCCAGTTTAACGAAGAGCCTTTACTCTCTGGCCCACCCCGTAAGGCTGATACTGTGCTGGGGCATGCCGTGTTAGCCAGTCTCACTTTGTTGCTGGTAAGGCTGAGACCATGATTTGATCCTCTGCTTTTTCCTTTTGCCAAGTTCTTAACTACATGAAATTGGAAGGTAAGAACTGGATGAATGATTTTTACCCTGACCCCAAATTCCAACAGAAGCCAAGGATTTCTGAAGAAATAACAGCATCAAAGAGAATGGAAATAAGGGACACAATATTATTGAGGCACATGTATAACTATGGGTATGTGTGGAATGATAGCTACTTTTAGTTTTCCTTCCCTCCTTCCTTCGTTCCTTTGTTCCTTCCTTCCTTCCTTCCTTCTTTCCTTCATTCCTTTGTTCCTTCCTTCCTTCCTTTCTCCTTTTTTGCAGTACTAGGAATTGAGCTAGTTTTCATTTACTACATCACATTGTCCTAATTAAGGAAATAAAAAGCTACATTTGAAAATGATCCCTAAGGCTATAATGTTGTTGGCACAGTGGGAAACAGGCAATCAATAAGTAAACTGACAGTGTCAGCCTGCAGACCTTTCACAACAACATGGTTACTCAGGGGGAAATGAAGTTAGAATTAGATTTAGTCTATTTAAATATTTTTCAAGATCTTTGTTGTTTCAGGAAACAGTGTCTCTTCCTTTGAACAAGCATTTTGTGTTTGTCTAGCTAGAGAATAATTGACAGTCATCCTGTGACAGTCTAGTATTAGGCTAGACCAACAGAAATTCACAGGCAATGAAATGATTTTTCACTTGTGGAGACAGACTCACTTTTTGCTTCCTTCAGCTGTTCATCGGTCTAATGGGAAAAATAAAAGCTATCACAATAATGAGAATAGACTTTGGGGAGCATAAGCCAATACCAATACTTTCATTCATAATGTCAATGCTATTTATATATGGTTTTAATCCAAATTTGTTTTTATATTTGATCCTGGCCAAAAGGCTGAGAAGTGATCCAAATTGGTTTTTAATTAAATTTTCTTGCCACTACTACTCGCTCATATTTACATATATGTTTTTTAATGACACAGAAATCATATTTGACTAGATTCTATAGCTATTAGACAACAATGATGATATCATTATTCTTAGCATTATTATCAACATCAGTAAACATTTTTTGGAATGTTTTAAATATACTGTCAGCTGGTTATCAGACCAAGTAAATACCTACCGCCCGATAGATTCCATCTTAAACAATAATAGTAACTGAGAAAAAAGAGAGTGCATACTTCTAAAGTAACACATTAACACAATGAACACGTATCAGAATTTCAGTCATCACTAAATTTATAAAAATAAGCCATTTAAAAATTTTATTTTTAATTGTTATACATTAATGGGATGGCATGTAATTTTTGATAGACATATATTATGGAATATTGAAATCAGGTTAAATATATCTCTCTTTAAACATCTTTCTTTAGTTCTCCCCTCTTTCTTTCTTTTTCCTTTCTGTTTTCTGAGATAGGGTATTGCTCTATAGTTCAGGCTGGGACTAGTGGTAGTTCTCCTGCCTCAGCCTCCTGAGTGCTGGGATCGTACACATTTACCGTTCGTTAATGGTAAATACTTTCCAAATCTTTTCTCCTAGCTTTTTGAAATATATAGTACATTACTGTTACCAGTATTCACTCCACTGTGCAATAGAGCATCAAGACTTTTGTCCCTATCTCACTACCCCTTGATCTTCTTTCCCCATTGTCTCCTCAGCACACAGTATCTGCAGTCTCTGTTAACCACTATTCTTCTGTCAGCTTCTCTGAGATCAACTGTCTCATACTCTACAAAAGGAGGAGGTCCTGTGATACTGGTCTTTCTGCACTTGGCTGATTTCACTCGGTGTAACAATCTCCAGTTCCTTCCCTGTTGTCTCAAAGGACAGGACTTCACTCTTTATGGGTGAAGACTATTCCACTGTGTGTGCGTGTACCACTTTTTCTTTATCCCTTCATCAGGTGATGGACACATAGATGGTTTCCATATTTTGACTATGGTGAATAATACCACATCCAACATGAGTGTGCTGCTGTCTCTTTGACATATGCACTCCATATCCTTTAGATAAATACCCAGTAGTGGGATTTCTGAATAGCATGTTATTTCTATTTTTAGCTCTTTGAGGTAGGCTACTTTTAAACTAGATAGAGGAGGTAAAATTTCTCTTATGCAATTTCTTATGTACAGAAAAGAATTAAATGCTTACAGGGTAGGAGACTCTGGGTAGGATTTAAGGCGATTTTCAAATCCTGTGGCTCCTCCAATCCTGTCCACCTACCTTCAGTAGAATGTTCTGGGCATCCTTTGTTAGCAGTTATTGCCCGACCTCTGTGTCTTGCCTCTGCCTCGCTACTAACCTGTTTCCCAGCTTTGATCCTGACAGCTTCACAGTCTCCTAGTTAATACCATCCTATATCCCTTGGACTAGGTCTTTGAGTTCTTTCAAGGACTCCTGGCATCTCTCTTTCTGCCTGACTTGGGAGGGATAAACCACCCCAGGAGGCTCTGGATGCAGCTGCTGACCAGGTTTCCCTGAGCTGTAGATCGAATCAATAAGACGCAGGCTGAAACTTGACTATTCCTCATCCTTCTTCACCTAGGTACAGAGCATTGATTTCCTCAAGTCTCTCCCTGTAAATTCCGGCTCATCTATTGTGTGTACACTCTGCAATAATGTGTTGAGTGGTTAGTAGAGTGGCTACAAGATGCTGAGAACTTTGCTGAAGGTTTGACATGAACTACGCCATTTAATACCCCCCAGCATGATAAGGAAGGGAGTAGCTCTGTTATCACTGTTTTGTATATAGGGAAAATTTGTCTTAGGACATTTGCATAATTTCTTCACGGTCGTGCAGTTACAAAAATTTACAAGCATAGGCTGGAAACTCATGCGATTTCATTTTGGGACCCCTGTTCTTCTCCCTACATTGCTGCTGGCTTACAGGGTGACCTAATTCACATTTATGAGGCCAATTGCCACCAAAGCTGCCATGGGACCTAACTTCATTTGCCTACCCCAAACATCCACTTAAATGTCTGAGAGGCACTTCGGACTAAATATATCCCCAAGTGGATGTAAGTATTTTCCCTTTTAAGTCGAGACCTCTGAAATTTTCCCTCCATCAGTGAAGGAAACCATCTTTCGTTTGATGGCATGGGCTAGACACCAGGGCATCCTAACTGGCTCATCCCTCACATTCGATTCTGAATCTAATCCATTGCTAAGTCATGGAGCCTTCCTTCTACTCTTTGTCTCTACAGCCACCATCCTTGTCCAAATAGTATCTCTTACCCAAACTAGTTCCATAGACTTTTATTTAGTAAGGGTTCTCCAGAGAATCAGAACCAATAGGATTCGTAGAGATCTAGGGTGAAGTTAGGTGTGGTGGTTCACTCCTGTAGTTCCAGTCCTGGGGAGGCTGAGGCAGGAGGATCACTTTGAGTGCCAGGCCAATCTATGCTACATAGGGAGTTCAAGGTCAGCTCGAACTGCATAGCAAGACCCTGTCTCAGATAGAAATGGGGAGGGAGGTTTATAAGGATTGGTTTATGGAAGAGTGGAGTTAGGTCCCACATTCCGCTGTCTGCCAAATGAATGCCCGGGAAAGCCAGTGGCACAAATGCCTGACAAGCAGGGATGCCATGGTGTGAGGGTCCCGAGGCCTCAGAATCAGGATCCAGGAACCTGCAGGGCAGGGAAGGGTGCACCTTCCAGCTCAAGCAGGGAGCAGATTTACTTTTCCTCCTCCTCCTTCCGGGGGGGCCCCCCGTGGACTGGACTGGACAGTGCTCACTCACACATGAGGGCGAACGTCACTGCTCAGTTTGCCAACTGTAGTCTTGAGGTCTTCTGCAAACATCCTCACAGGCACACTCAGGAATAGTGTGTTACCAGCTGTCCAGTTACCTCCAGGCCCAGGTGAGTTGACACATATAATTACGCATCAAGGACCCTGACTGGTCTGCTCACATCTGGATCGGTGCTCTTCATCTGCTCTTTACACAGCAGTCTAAGAGATCTTTTCTAGATAAAACTCTGAACCTACAAACCTCTGCTTCTCTCCTGTAGTGGTCCTCGCTCTTCCTACAGAGCGATGCACTTAGCATAAGGTTCTGCACGTCTGGCCGCTGCCCGGAGAAACCGACTCCTTGGGGCTCCCTCGTCTGGCTTTCTATACCCACACCCACGTGGCTTCTTTTATTTGGACATTTTTATGCCACAGCCAGCATTGTACGCGTGCTATTTCTTCCATCTGAAATGCTGTCAGCACTCCAGTCTGATTAACTCATTCTTATGTTCCCTTACAACACCACGAATCTCTTTGTTATAAGACAGTACGGTTCATAATTTAGCTGTTGTATACGTACTTATTTACTCAGTGTCTTTCGGAGGGCATTAGAAGCTCCCCCAGGGCAGGGGCCAGGTCGGTGTTTTGAGAACACTGTATTCCCTGCTATTCACAGCTGTATTTCTGACCTCTTGGTGTGTGATGCTGTTTAGTCCTAACCTCACTTGGGTTCTGGAGGGCGTTAGAGTGACTGGTCCCAGCACACACCAGCTGGCCATGAACAGTTCAGTCTCACCTGCTTATGCACACAGTTGGGTGGCTGAGCTGGCAGGAGTTAACACTGCTCTACAACTTAGGACAGAACCATGACTAGAAGCTTTAGCTGGAGGCTGTACCTCATACATGAGGTGAGTAAGATCCTTTAGAGTAGTGAGAAACCTGGGCGTGGTGGCACATGCCTGTAACCCCAGCGCTCAAGAGGCTGAGGGAGAGCATTGCTGCCAGTTTGAAGGCACCCCGGGTTACATAGTGAGTTCAGGGCCACCCTGAACTACATAGCAAGACCCTGATTCCAAAAAAGAAAGGAAAAGAAGTAGCAAGAAAATGACAAAGATTAGAAATGCTTACCCTTGAGGATTGGTCAGAGAAAGCAAGCTATGAAGAATGCATCAGATAAGTAAAGGCAAGTCAGAAGAATATTGCTTCTAATGTCTCCTTCCCTTCTCTCTGCATTTCCGGTGTACTACATTTATTTTTAGTTTTTATTTGTAATCAGAGAAAACATTCAAAAAGAAAATCCCTTACTGTAAAATGAAGGTGATGATACCTCACTCTTGGGAAGCTGTAAGGATTAAATGGGGTAATGCATGTGGCTGCAGCTATTAGGTGTTTGAGGCATGTTTGTTCTCACCGCCTCCAACAGGGCTGCCCACCCTCCCTCATCCCCCGGTCACACACCTCGGTTTATCAGTCCTTTGATCTCATCATCAAAACAGAAACAGGTTTGATTAAGCTGGGTGTGGGTGATTTCTACATACAGTGTGAGAAAAGAATCAAGCCTTTGGTTTTCAGTCGGCTTTGACAGTGTATTGAAGAGGTGTTCTTTGGCTCTGTCTCTTTATGGGTGAGAAAATGGAGGTAATCAGCTGAGCAGAAGTGCCCTCTCCAAAAATTCGTAGCTGTAGCTGGTTCCCTGCCTGACACTTTCTTCCCTGTGGCTCAGTATTTGGGAGATTTTAGGAAGTTGCAAGAAGCCAAACAATGAATCATCCCTTACTGCCTTTGCAGCTCTGGGGCAAACGAGCTACCCAGAGTCACCTTCCGTGACAGCCATAGTTTAACTATTGTGTTTCAGCACTGCCATTTTACATGTGCAGAGGTGGTAATCATTTGCCTGTTACCTTTCCTTCCCTCCTTATTAGAAGTAAGCAGTGTTTGTGATTATAGCGATCACCATTAGTTTCTCTCCACGGACCCACCTTTCTTTTAATAAGGCCCATACTGTTCATCTTAGAAACTCAGGCTTCAAAGCAAAGTTCCACTTCCCACATGAACTCTCTTATGGCTGGAGACCCACAGTGTGCATCAAGGCTTCTAAGACCATGCAAAGACAAGGGGGCTTTTACCCTGAGAGCAAACGTCTGTTGTTAGGGCTCTGAGTTTCGCATTCAGGCTCTCTGCCATTTCCAGACTTTTCTAGAGGACAGAGAAACAATACCTTCATACACCAGTTCCACTGAAAAGATTTTCTTTGCTGTTATGATTACTGAAGTATTGATATCCTTATATTGTATATGTATATGTACAGATTTTACATATGCTCTATACTTTACACACAGACACGTACACGACTGTGATATACCACAGTAGAAAATTTAGATATGATGCTAGTCTAGAGTGTAATTGAAGATAGAAAGTCATAGCCTATGGGGATATAGCTCAGTGGAATAAGTGCCTGCCTAGCAAGCGCAGGGTCCTGAGTTTGATCCCCAGGACCGCAAAAAAAAAAAAAAAAAAGAAAGAAAGTCATAGCCTAAGTGTGCTGGCTTTGTTTCACAACATCTCACTTTCTTTACCAACTTGAGAAAGTACTAGTTGAGAATTATTACTATTGAGAATTATTATTACTTAGATAATAATAATATTATTGTTTAATGGCCCTTACTCCACTGAACATGCCTATACATGCATTGCCACTGAAAATTCCCTTTCATCCACAGAAAGGGATGGGGTACAAGCCATTACTCTCAGACTTAAAGTAAAGGAAACTGAGGCCCACACAAAATGACCTCAAGCCATTCTGTTGCAGAGGATGGAATCAGAGAAAAACAGACTGTTGGCTGGCAGGCCAGGACTTTTGTGGGAATCCACATGAACTGAGCGCACATTTCAAACACATTTGCTGAAAGAATAAACTCCCGTACTCTCTGGCAGTTAGTACCTAAGAAGATAAAGCAGAATATTAAAAATACATGTGCACTGTAGCGAAAGTGTCCGGTCTTTGCTGGAGCAAGAGGCTCAAAGCACCTGTCAAGGCAGTCTGTAATGAGAAATGGCCGTGGTTTGAATGTTCTCCTTTATCGCACTAACTGTGTAACCCAAATTTTATCAAACACTTCAGGCCTAAAGAGCTCAAACTGTGTTTTATCATTCACATTCCCCACCCCACCCTTTAGGGGTGTGGACATGTGTTACCAACTTCCCTTTTCAGATAGAAATACACAGCCTGAACAGAGCCACAGCGTGTGTATCTGGGCTGAGGACTCAGGGGCTGCTTCTCTTTAGCACGTCACTTATGTCTGATTCAGCTTTGCCTGCCTGTCAAAAACCACACAGATAAACCAAGTGGGATGCTGTCATTTCAGCCTGATATCCCAGGGGCTGGGGGTATAGCTCAGTGGCATAAGCGCTTGCCTGGCAAGCGCAAGGTCCTGAGTTCAATCCCCGGTACCGGAAAAAAAAAAAAAAAAACAGCCTGATATCCCCAGTGTCAGAATCTGACCAAAATAATAAGATCAAAGCCCATTATATCACTTAATGCTAAGGAATAATCGATGACGGGTTATTTGATCAATCTTGTATGTCTGTATGTGTTATCCTGAACACATACTTCGAAGATATCAATATGCAAAGCAGCAACTATTGGTGGTTTTTTGTTGTTGTTGTTTGCCTGTTTTGTTTTTTGTCTTTGGATTTTTGGTTTTTGTATTTTTTCTGTTGTTGAGAAAATTAATTGTCTGACTAAATTTGCATATCTGTATATGGATTCATATATTTACACTTCGAAGATATCAATGGATAAAGCAATAACCACTGTTGAGACCATGTCACCTTGTCTGTAGATTAGTTGTGACTGTACTATTTTTTATGCTAATTGGTGTCTGTTTGTTCATATGTTTTTGTACTTTTATTTTTTTAAAATAAATTAAAAAAAAAAAAAGCCCTATGAGTATGATGAAAATGAAAGTCTGGGGTGAAGCAAGATTGGCAAAAAAAAAAAGCTATCATGTATTGGCCTGGATACTCAAATGTCCTTTGAAAAATACTACAAACACAGATGTGTATTATTATATAATAGCATTAAGACCTAAGCCTCACAGTTCAGCCAGCTTAGAGACCCAAGCAATGGTCACCCAAGAACTAGACTTTCAATATTTTCCTCTTTTGCTCTTTTTCTGGTACTAAGTTACCCAGCCCTTGTGTTTTTTGTTTGAGACAGGTCTTGCTAAGTGCTCCCATTGCCCAGGCTTGGCTGGAACTTGTGATCTATCTGTATCACATTTGGTCCTACTGTTACCATTTTGTCATGATTTTGAACATCCATGTGATAATTTCACAGCCACAGACACTTTGCTGTTTCTTTGAAATCTAAGTTTTTTATTTTTTAAAAGCAGGCCACCGACACCTGACATGAATTACACCAACACCCACTGAAAAGGTTATAAGAAGTGTCATCCTGGGCGTCAGTGGTCTGATCAAGAATCCTGTCACTGTCATCTGAAGCACTCAGGGGAGGGTATGAGCTCCTAAAAACTAATGTTGCATTTCCAAGAACTTTACCTTATCAGTACAAAAATGGCATAAACTTAATCATTGCAGTTATATTTGTAACCACAAAACTTGGGATCAAACTAAGTGTTTATAACAAGCAGTTGGTTGAACAGATTGTGGCACAACTATGCAATGGACCATTCAGTACAAAAAAAGAAAAAAGAATGAACAAGATCTTTATGCATCAATAAGAAAAGTTCCAAGGATATACTGGTAAGTAAGTTAAATAATATGCATACACTCAAGGGTCCATAGGGAGCTGCTATCATTAAAAAACTGTGGAATGGATGTTTTTCAGACATTTTGCACATACTTACCGAGGAAGTACCTTCTGCATCCCAGGAACTGTCCTAGCCACTGAGGACATGGCAGTAAGGAAGAAAATAGACCACCTTCTGGCCTTCAAGGAGCTTATTCTCATTTTTCTTGCCAGGATACTCATGTTTGAGGCCCTTGACAATTCTGTCTGTCTTATTTGGGGACTCACGTATATTTGTTCAGGCAGCTGTTGGAGCTGAAATCAACCAAAAGATTAACTAGAGTGCTAGAATGACTAGTTATTATCCTCTCCCTAGAGTTTCAAGGCCTCTCCTTCTATGTTGTTTTCCTAGGGCAGCTTATAGTATAAGACCACAAACTAGGTGTCCCAAAGCAACAGACTCACAGTTCTGGAGGATAGAAGTACAAAATCTAGATGTCAGTAGGGTCATGGTCCTCTGGAAGCCCTGGAGAAAAATTCTTCCTAGCTTCTGGGTAGCTTTCAGTAAGTCTTGATGTTTCTTGGTTTGCAGCTGAGTTACTCTGACCTTTGCCTCGGACATCACATGATCTCTGACATCATGTGACCTCTGATATCACTTGACCTCTGACATCACATGTCCTATGTGTCTGTCTTCATATAGTCTTCTTACAAGGGTACCACCACTGGATTTAGTGTCTATCTACTCCATTCTAACCTCATTTTAACTTGACTGCAACGTCAAAATCTTAATTTCAAATAAGAAATTAAGATTATATTAGCTTATACAGTTTGGATGGGTAGAGATTTTGGAGTGACACTGTTGAACCCTGTATACCTTTCCATGTGGCCTCTTCACATGGACCCCCCATCAGAGAGAGAATATTCACAGCCAGATAAAGTTCTCAGAAGTACAAAAATGGAAGCTACCTGGCCTTTTAAAGATTTATCAAGTTAGCAGAAGGCATCAAGCAATATTTTATATGCTGAGATCACAGTGAAGAACCACACAGGCAAAATACTCCATGTCAGGCAACCTCCGCTGTAATGGAGACAATACCACTGAACTCTTTCTTAGAACTCTTGGAGTGAATGTGTTATGGAGTGTGGAAAGAATAAAGAACGACATCTGACGCCTGGGCTCTCACTCTGCTGTGAGTTCTAGACAGAATGAAGGTTAACATAATAACTCCATCATTTCCCCCCGTTCCATTTCCTCCCCTCCTTAGTGGGGGGTTCAAACCAGTTCAAGGTCCATCTAGATCTGGATATCTCTTCAATATATACAAGTATTTTTCCTTGATAAAACAGTTCTCTAATTTTTAGCCTCTTTATAATGTTTTTAGAAATAGCTAATGCTTTGGAGATGAGCAAGGAGGTGGTGAGAACTTTTAAAAGGGAAGAAAAAGTGAGGTTCCTGGACAGCTTAAAATTGCCTCTCCCTTTCCTTTCAAATTTTCAGACTCCAGAATTGTGACATCCCCCTAAATTATTAATACACATCTACCCAAATTACAATTTCTATCTCAATTGACCCATTTGGCAGTAACTGCAAATTGTGATCTGGAACGACATCATATGATTTTTTAACAGTGCTATCTCTAGCATACACCTGTTACAGAGAATGCCAGATGTTCGTCAACAGATGTTCCTGGGACTCACGAAGAAACCAGGTAACTACTCCTCTATGCATATTACCACTAAAAGCCAATGATACCCATTAGCAACTGCAATGGAAAAGCATGAGGATGAGCCCTCATGGTGGCGTGTGTGGATGTTATGTTAGTCAGTAGAGATGAGAGTATAGGAAAGCATATTTGGTTTTTAGTTTCTGTTTTCTGTTTTGAAAATAAATGTTAACACTGACTTGAATAAAAGATATCTGCATGCCAGTGTTTCTTCTTTCAAACTGTCATACAGAGACTATGTGCATCAGATGGAGCTGCATTAAAATGGGGATTTCTAGGCCAGTCTCAGAGAATGAGAACCAGTGGACCTGACAGTCCTTTTCCTGACATACACCGAAAACTGCTCCCTACCAGCGTCCCCTCCTTCCATGTGAACCCTGTGACTCCCTGTTCTTTCTTCTAGGCAGCTTGGACTTCAGATCAGGTCTTCACAAATTCTCTTCCTGCTCATTCTCTTAATTGCCATTCGGGAATTAGCATGGCTATTAGTGCTACGACCACTACCAACTACACCAGCGCCTCACTCCCTATCCCTGTCACCTACAAGGATTCAAAATCTAAGCGTGAAGCAGAAAAGAGAATCTGAAGAATTGTTCCAATCAAGTAGATCCTGTGGTGGAGCAGGTGACTGGGAACCCTAGAAGGAGAAATCCAGGGCTATGTGGGGAAGGTGTGGAAAGGGCCAGCAAGCTGCCTCATAGTGCACCTGGGTCTCACTGCCGCATGTGCAGTGGGACCAACTTTCAAGACACAGTGACGGCCAGGAGCAGTTCATGTCCTTATGTTGATACCACACCACGAATAAAATTGAGAGGCTTATTATGCAAGGGGATATTTTGGGTATATTTAAAACTTCACAAAAGAAAAATGGGGTTTAAAAGAAGAAGAAGAAGAGTTTGAGCCAGAAAAATTTTCACTATCTTAAAATTTAGTGTGGCCCATCACCCCAAAGAGGTTAAGTTTTTACCACTGCATCTGTAATCTGAATATGTCTCAGGGGCATCTTTAGTAAAGCTCATGGGCTACTGAGCAGCTTCTGAGAGCCATGCAATATTTCTGGTATCGTGGGCATTTTGGATCCCCTCCCAAATGGAGAGATTCCACCCACAATCTCCACATACTTCTATTTGTCTACAGTAAGATACAGGAATACTATATCTTACTTTCATTCTGTGATCTGTACTCTCTAAAACTTAGTGTCTCTTTTATTAACTCTGCTCTGATCTCTGGGCTGAACCTCTGGCACTGCTACTTCCTAATTCTGAACTGAACAAAATCATGAAATCCCTGGGCAGCCGTGTTCTTTGTTGGCCTTGTCTAAGGAAATGGAAGGTTGGTTCATCTTTTCATGTTCCACATTAGTTTCTGATTCCATTTTCCCATCATCTCTCATTACAAGCTATCCCATACCAACTCTCGGCTGAAGGTATTTGCAGCTGTCTGAGTGTATCCACATACATATTTCCAATATGCTTCTGGTTCAGTAATTTTCAAATAAAGTAAATTCTCCCTCCTGACTCCAAATCTTGTTCCTTTGTGCATGTGTGATGTGATGGTTCATATATGAAGTGTCGCCCAAAACTCACATATTGAGGGCTTGAGCCTCAAAGCAGTAAACTTTAGGAGTAAGGTCAAGAGAGGTGGGGAAGGATCCTAACTTCATCAATGGATTGACTTTTTCCTTCAAACTACTCTGATAATTTGATATACCAATAAAATTTCATAAAAATGATAATCAATAAAGGGTAATTATAATTTAAAAACATTTTACATTATTATCAAATTGACTTAGTATTGGCTTCATAACGCAGCATGTGTCAGACACAACAGCCTCATATCTGGGACCACTACAGTATGTGGTTTATATGTCCTGTAACTTCTCTAGATCTCAGCTTCCTATCTGTAAGGGGAAATTATACCTTCTTCAGCTGAAAAACCAAATGTGACACCATAGATGAGGTGCTCCGTGCAGTGACTTGCACACGTGGGGATGATAGGTATCATTACCACCACTGTGTCTTTTCTCACAGTAGGACGATCTTCCCGCTGGTTCTTTTTCCATCTGAAAAAGTCCTAGAAGACTAAACCCAACATGTTTCCTCAATAGCTCAACTACAAATAGCTCTGTTTTCCTATTTTCTTATTTTATGCCCACTTTTCTGCTTGCCTCCTTCGCCTGCCCTTCAAATTCCTCGCCTTCATTTTCTGTTCTCCCACATTCTTCTAATACCTCTGCACCACCTGGCCCCATGATGCCCCTCTCCCCCTCAGGACATATTATGCTCTCTGCCTGGAATGGCGCTTTCCCTTTTTCTTTGCTGCTAGAATCTTATCCTTCCAGGATCAACTCTATGAATTCGTCTTTGTTTCCTTGAAGGTAAAATTACTTCCTCACTCAGCTTCCATAACACAGTGCTTATCTGTTATGAAACGTACCATTTGTTAACAGTTTTTACACACACGTATTTTTCCCACTGGGCCGTGAGCTGGAAGGGATTGTGGCTTTTTCACATTTGGTTCCCTCAGCACCTGATACTGTGTTCAAAATAGAGTAGTTCCGCATCATCGGCGCCACGTAGACGTACTGAAGAGCATCTGCCTAAACCAAGGGGCCGGGAACAGGACTGACAGTAGCACTTGCAGATCAGCGGCCCCTCTGTGAGCCTGCGGACTGCCGAACGGTCCTCAAGACCAGAATGGAGAGAAGGCTTACATTTGATCACAACGTCTGTCTGAAATAAAACAGCCAGTCACAAACATAAACAGAGGCTAACATGTAATGACAAATGAATCTCAGGAAGTGTAAGAGCAATCAGGTCACACGCAAGGTAAGTATGTCAGCAAGACTAAGAAAAATTTAATAAACTCCAGCTGTGATTTTTAGTCCCTCTGTATAATGTAGAATCTTTATTGAAATTGATGGTTCTGGAAAACTGGCCAGTTTCATTTTCAGCACGGTCAGGTCCGGGACATTTCCTGTTATCAATAGGAAGCTGCTGTACAATTAAATAGATCAATGATGCAGGAAGCTAAATTAGTTTTTTTATGGTTAAATAATTGGGCTACTTGTGCATTCTACATTATTTCAGTTATACAAGCATAATCTTTGAATCTATCATGTAGGAAGAAGCCTGGCTGCTCTAGCCTATTGATTTGCGAAGCAGTAAAGAAACCGGGGACAGGAAGGCAGTAAAGTAATACCAATAAAATCGTACAGGAGATGCACATTTGACACACTGAATAACTTTATGCAGACTTAATGATTTTTGAGAACAATTTACAAATCTGGCCTAATTCAATTAGTACTATAATAATCTACCTTAAAATATGGTAGAACATTCTGTTAGAGATTTGGTGTGTTTGGTTCTGCTCTGTGGAACATTATTATACATTATTATATGTATCAGTGGTGTGCTAGTAAAGTCACTCTACTTTGTTTTTTATCTGTTTTTTAAAGCCTTGATTTGTACTGTTTTCCTACTTCTGTGGTGTAAATACTCTCATAATGGGCTGTTTCTGAGCAACCAACAGTTTAATTGGCTCTCAAAGTTTCTGAACACATGACAATTAGCTCTTCAGAAGTGCGAAGAGCTGACTCTGGCTTATGATTGCCAAGTTACTGTCAGTAGTGAAGAGAGGCTGCAAAGACTTAAAGTTATGCTATTTTAGGACTAGAAACATCCAGAATTGTCTAGCTCCATCCCTAACTTCATAGAACTTTTTATTTGCAAATGCTTTTTACTTTGGCAAGCACATTTGGGATTAGATGTTCATGTCCATACCCCTGGTGTAGTATGCCATGCAGAAATCTTTACAGAAGGTGTTGGGGAAAATGTTCATTTGACACGAATGGAAATGTGAGTATATGACCTTGCTATAGGATATGGATAGGACCAGATGAGCAGAGGAAATGTGAGCCTAAAAGTTCTCACAGTGTTGCTCCAAACTACACTGAGAATGACTTAGCAAACCAGTTTGTAACTTTGGTTATAATGGCCAGGTCACTTATACTTTCTGGGCTTTAGTTTTCTGAAGTTTTTGGTATCTATATACTTCAGATCTGAGTGTATATTAAGCCATCTAGGTAACTTATTAAAAATCCCATAAGGTTACACACTAAGAAACACTGCCTTAGATCCTCTTTGAAGATATCTTTAGATCTAAGATTCTCTGGTTACTTATAACCAAAGAATAGTTTTCTGAAGTTTTTGGTATCTATATACTTCAGATCTGAGTGTATATTAAGCCATCTAGGTAACTTATTAAAAATCCCATAAGGTTACACACTAAGAAACACTGCCTTAGACCCTCTTTGAAGATATCTTTAGATCTAAGATTCTCTGGTTACTTATAACCAAAGAAAGATCTCAGACTGGTGGTTCATAAAGTCATTCTTAGATTAGCTCCATCAGGGTTCTTGAGGAACTTCTCAAAATTTCTGACAGCCAACTCCTCAAAGCCACACCCAAGCCTATTACATTAGTCACTTCCCCATTAGTCACTTACATTAGTCCATTTCTCATTACATTAGTCCCTTTAATGTAAATACCCAAATTCTCAATTTCTACTTCATAGATACAATGATTCAGATCTACAATGCCACAAGTCTTGCGTATTCAGAAGGCAGGTTTTGGGAGGTAACAGCATTGTGGGAGTGCTACGCTCATCGGTGCATAAACCTGCTGATGCGTTCACAGACAAATGGTATGTGGGGCCTAGTCCACACACACGCCACCATGAGGGCTGATCCTCATGCTTTTCCATTACAGTTGCTAATGGGTATCGTTGGCTTTTAGCGGTAAGATGCATAGACATGTGAATGTGAGCATGGTCTTTGCTCTCTTTTTTCTGTCTTGTGTAATAGATTCTTTAAAAAGTCTTGTAAAAGTGTTTTAAGTCTTAACTGCCATTTTTCTTTTTTAAACATAAAGTTTAGAATTTTTCACTTGGTTGTTAGAGACATTGTTTTAGAAAAGGAAGCAGCGACAATAGTTGCTGTTGGACTACAACTAGGGCCAAACACTTTTATCACATTGGTATAAAAAGATTGCTTTACATTTATTATTATTGTTATTATTAGATGCTTGGGATTCAACCCACAACCCCCTATATGCTATGCATGCATGGTACCACTGAGCTATTCCCAGTGTTCCCCAAGATCTTTTTGATTTATACAAAGTATCATTTGACCTTATAGTCTTATGTTCTCTACAGAATATCATAAATCCTCCAAGTCTATTACACTCAAAGAGCATGGCAGGCTTGTTAACTATACACATAGCAGAGTTATGAATCAGAATGACACGTGTCTCTCTGTCTTCTCACACAGGTCCACTTGAGCTAATAAAGGTTTGGAAACTGATCCCAAATCTTGTAGGATTTTCACACATTTGTGCATCTAAACTCGCATTCTTCATGTGTTCTTATGAAAAAAGATATGAGATTAAATATTTGCATAAAACAATGACATAGTCACTGCTTGCAGATTCATAATAATATAACAGGGTATCTTGAAGGAGGCAAAATTTAACATTTGTCAAATTTAAATTTTCTGATTAAAGAGAATTTTATTTTATGTAAGATTCGTGCACATTGTTGATGTAGATAAGTTCAAGGGGGGTAGAAATAAACTTTCTTAGATTTGTTAGAACCTTACTCTACTTGGTCAGTGAGTAAAACTGTAAGTCCAAGTTTTGTTTACTTGGACATAGAGCTTCACCGAGGAGAGCTGGACTGGGTGGTGTACGCCTGTAATCCCAGCACTTGGGAGGTTGAGGGAGGAGGATCGCTGTGAGCTCAAAGCCAGCCTGAACTGCATAGTCTCAAAATAAAACAAAAGTACATACAACAAAATGAAATCCCTCCAAAATAAAAACAACAAAATATATCACTGAGGAAGTCAAACTATTTTTCAGCAAATGATTAGTTCTTTTATTCAGGGAGAGGCTGATTTCCACATACAACATAGCATCTTTTTTTTTTTAATGGTACCGAGACTCAAACTCATGACCGTGCACTCGCCAGGCAAGGCACTGCGCCACTGAGCTGTATCCCTGGC
This sequence comes from Dinomys branickii, assembly GCA_004027595.1. NCBI lineage: Eukaryota > Metazoa > Chordata > Mammalia > Rodentia > Dinomyidae > Dinomys > Dinomys branickii. The sequence goes on along the minus strand of PVLD010000464.1, from coordinate 91,152 downwards.
CCCCAGCATAGCATCTTAAATAGCCATCATTTAAAAAGTTTTTTTTGAAATAATTACAGATTTGTTGAAAAGCTAAAGTATAATAAATATCTGTACATTCTTTCTCTAGATTTCTCACATTTTAACAATTTACCACATTTTACCTTTTAGTGACTTCTAAAGATTTATAAAAAATAATTTTATAATCACACTAATTTTGGTATTCAGCGCAATGTTAGATACTTGCTGTAAGATAATTGCAAAATAGCATAGAAAATCAGTTAAAATAAGCATAGTTTTATTGTCTTTTAAAGTATGTGTTAATTGTACATATTAATGAGATATAGTGTGATAGTTGAAAACACACATAGCTTGCACTAATCAAATCAGGGTAATTAACGTTTAACTCATGCCATGTTTTTTATTCTTTTTCTTTCCATGTGTGTGTGAACAAACAAGTGTACACACACGTTTTTGTTTCCTAAATGACCTAAGTTGCCTTTTCCATGCCCCTTTACACTGAAATATGTGTATTAGAATATTCATATGTAATCACAGCACAAATATGAATAAAATTTAAAATGCCACAAACCCACCTACAGACCTTAGGCACGTTTTCCTGCTTGTGCCAAAATGTCCTCTATAGCAGAAGGAAAAACATGCCTAACTCAGGGTCCAAGGTGGAGCTGTTACTGTACTTAGGTGTCATGTTTTTTTAGTCTCCTTTACTCTGCAGCAGTTTCTTGGCCTTTGTTTTTCATGACCTTATCATTTTCTGAAGAAAATAGGTCATTTGTACAAATCTCTCAATTTGAATTTGTCTGCTGTTCCATGATTAGATTCAGGTTATGCATTTTCAGCAGAAACCTCATAAGTCTGTGCCCTTTTCAGAATGTGTACAAGATCTATTTGTCCAATTATTAGTGATGTTAACTCTGATCACTTAGTTAAGTGCTGTCTGCCAGATTCCTCTCCTGTAAAGTTATAATTTTTTTATCTCTGTGGATACCTTTCATGCTTTGAGGCTATAAAAATACTGTTTCTCAACCTTTCATCTATTATTTTTAGCACTGATGATTCTCACCTCAAACAATTCACCATGATTTGTCTGCATGAAAATGTGGTCACTGGCAGGCCTGACTTTCTAAATTCAGCGTTCTACTTATATTAGCATCGTTTGGTTTCAAGGAGGACCTTTCTCATCTCTCCGCTTCCTCTTATGTACATCGGAGTGGGTTATTCTATAGATTATAATTCATTACTGTGACTCACTTCGATGCTCATTACCCAGAACCCAGCTGTGTCCTTTAAACATTTCCCCACTGTTCTTGGAGTCCTTTCTGGCAGAGCAAGACGTTTTTGCCTTGTTTCTGCTCTTTGCTCTATTCTAGGTACTTTCCATAGTTTAGATGTGGGGTCTCAGCACTAGGTACTGTGGACAGATCCACGGGGCTGTCCCCGCTTCTAGGCACCCAGAGGATAACACTACAAATTGTGTGTTTATATCTCGATTTATAACTTTTTCTTCTTATATGTTCTTTTTTGTTGTCTCATAGTTTGACCTATACTGTGTTTACCTGAAAGTAAGACTTACCCTGGAAAAACAAGGCCAGCCCTAGTCAGCCTATCCTTGTCTTATCTGCCATTATACAGTATCCACAAAGCCATAGGATATTGAAGTTCAATCTTCTGCACGACACTGGCCATTACCATGGTAATGACCAGCTAGGGATGGTTCTGGGTAGGTCATTCCAGTCAGGTTTTATTTTCAGGAAAACACAGTAGGCAGGAGGAAATGAACTATGATCCATGTGGATTTAAATTTGGATTCCAAATGAATTCAAATTCCAATTCCAATCCAAATACCACAGGAAAAAAACTACACTTTTAATTATTATCCCCAGCACAGAGGCTTAAAGCCATTAAATTCTTCATGCTATAAAACCGGAGTGAGAACCCTGGAACTACACAGTGCCAATTACCTACCGGTCCACTTTCTAACCACTTACTAGACACTTCTGTGTGTAGCTAGAAAGGAACGGAGAGAGATTTCGTCCATACTCTCAAGAAGCATAATCCCTCAGGGAGGACAGGAGAAAAAAACTGCAATGAAATTTCAATTCTTTATCCAAGGTATGTAGAGTATTCTGTGGAAAGAGAGGAGGGACCGACAGCCAACCTGAGTAAATTGGATGATTTCAGAGAAGAAAACAAATATAGGCTGCTTGTACACTGAAGAGCTCTCAGACATTTTTGTGTGTGTTTCCACAAAATAGAGCACCTTGCTTCTGAGAAAAAATAACATTTGAAGGAAAGCTCTGATTTATCGAGGAGAACTCTCAGCTTTGAGTTAATCAAAATCCCGCTCAACCATGAGAACACCTATGCAAATGAGTTCTCAGGACCCAAAGTCACGTTTTATTTTTTCTGCTAGGCTCTTCCCAACGACCATAAAGAATGGAGATAATGTTAGACTCTCATATTTCCCATTATCTCACTATGGATTTTTTTTTTTTTTACAAATTAGGTAAACGGCCCTGTTTGTCATTATATTGATTGTCATTCTCGTGGGTAGCAGCTTACATACACCAATTTTCTCTTACAGAAACTTAGACAGTTGGAGGGAAAATAAAAGATTTGTGTGTGCATTGGGGTAATGTGTCTAGAAAGTAAATGCTAAGAAAAAATAAAATACAAGGGAGAAAGTTAGGACTAAACATGTTATCACCTTTTTGCTCTGAACATGAAACATTTTCATCGAAATTTGTCTACTAGCGACCTTTCCACGGTGCCAGTTATGGGGACCCCCGCAACAAGTCCTCAATCTTTTGTCTAGATGCGATAGAGGTGCAGCAGGGACCCCGGATGAGCAGTTGCTCCCAGGAACAAACAGACAGGAGGCAGCCAGAACCTCGGCGCTTACCCACTGAGGGAAACGGTGAGGGCACTGTGACTGGCTGTGGGAGGTAAGCGGCAGGCTGGCCGGGGCTGCAAGTGGGGACAAAGTACTCTTGCCGAAGGGACGAAGGGACAGGAACGGCCAGGTTTGGGCTGCGGTTAACCATCAACCTGCTCTGTAGCCCACTCTGGGCAGGAATTTCCCTCAGGAGCGGTGCAGGCCTCAGCGGAGACGCTGTCTCACCTCTCAGCCCCATGGTATCAAAGCTCCTCTCTCTGAGCTCACCCATAGCCGCGGATGATAAACTACGTTAGTCCACACAGCCGCCTGCCTTCATGAAGACGCGCATGCGGCCTCGCCAGGCTCACTAATTAGACTGAAGGCCAATTTAGGAAGTCATCTGTACGCAGCCTGCTCTGCTGTAAGTAAATACAATCGCACTTGGGTCTGGGGGTGACGGGGCGGTCCTCCACACTTGTCATGAAGGTTTTCAGAAGTACGGCGGATGCGACCCTTAATCATGGTACGTGAATGTGCATGCGCTAGAATTCCTAGTGCATCTGTAAAGCAAGTTCCGAGTAGGTAGTAACTGATCATAGGCCAGCAAGCTGAGAGGCTGGGACCCGCCTCCATGTGGGTGCAACCAACCAGGGAGTGTACAGCCTGGATGGTATCAAAAGAGAAAGAAAGTACTTATTTTTGAAGAGCTCTGGCCTTCACCATCCCCTCTGGGTACTGGTTTCTAGTTTCTTTGGGCTTACAATGCAGAGCGGTACTGTGGACACAATGGCGAGCAGCCAGGCCTTCTGAGCTTGTACTGGTGTGTTCTTCATCACTGGTCTTGTGGGTTCCATCTTCTTGCGCTGAACAGCTACTGGGTCTTCCAGCTCTTAGGCACGCAGATGGTCACCATGGCTTATTCCACCTCTGATCCCACAGTAGACCACTGGCCTCTCCGGCCTCTGATCCTTAAGCTTACCTAATAAATTGCCTTACATAATTATATGTAGTTTTCTACTGATTGTTCCTCTGGAGAAACTTCACAGAGTAGGCTGTCTTCCGCTTTGACTGCTTTTCTCCTGCTCTGAGGTTGGTACTCTAACATCGCCGGTTTGGACAGGTTCTGAAGAACTGTGCAGTAAGGGGCCGGGATCATCGGTACCCAAGGCTGATCTTCCTGTGCCTCGTCGTGGCTGCACCTACGAAATGGCCCCGGTGCAGCTGGCATAGCGGTATCAAGACGTTCGTGTACTCACCTCTTCCTCATTCTAGGAGTAGAGTTAAATATGACTAAATTAATTAACTTTTAATGAGGGCCTTTGCACATGAGAAATAATAATGCTAAATGTTAATGAGGATACTGAAATTTTTTAACAATAAAAATTTGGTAATTTAAGGCAACTGTAAAGCTGAGGCAAGGGCAGTTTGGGTTTCTTAGTTCCTCTAGGCATGGAAGTGCTGTGGTCACAGAGAGGTGGGCCAGAGCCAAGGGACCAACTTTGAGTCAGTGGTGCAGGGGTGCCCGCAGCAGTATCTACAGAAGGCGTGGGCCACATACACGGGGTCACACAAGGGCCAAGAGTGGGCTGACAGGAGGGAGTTTCTGAGACACGCAGTGATTAGAGAAAGGTTCTGAGCATGAGAATTTTTAATTACTTTATTAAACATTATATTCAAAGTAAAGTTTTAGCTGTCATAATCACCATGATATAATATGTGTATATTATACCCAAAAGTACCCATTGAACATGCTGTAGGATTGAACATGCTGTAGGAGGTATAAATGCGTTTGAGAATCTAGGTAACATTAAATAAAATTTGATATAAAAACCAACTAATGAGAAGCATGAAAAACAGTATGCTTTTAATAAGAGCCTATTGTTGATTCTGGAATAACTGTTGCATGCATGTCCCTTGTCATGTTGGACTTCTCCTTCAGTTTTGATTGCAACAATGTGTGTTCCACTACACCGATTCTAATGTCCATCTGAATGGTTTCCTGCTTTAGTTTTGTTAAGCTCTGTTTAATCTTCACCAAAGGAGCTGCAAAATAAAAATAGTATGGAGTGAAGATGTTTATTTGCTATTATAGAATTGTATGACATTTTCCTCACTTTGTCTTAAGCCAAAAATAGGGTTAAAATCACAGCCAACAACTCACTGACATTCATGTCATTTTCCTATGGCATTTTAAACACCTGAGATTTTCAGGATGGGAAATGATGCACTGAGGCTGAACTTACTAACATTTCTAGGGGAAGAGTTGCTAAGCGGGTATTTAAGGATGTGTTCAGCATGATTTTATGGGCTAGTATATTCGGCTGCAGGGGAAGTGGACACAGTGGGAGTAAGAGGAAGACAGAACTATTATTTAGAACATAAAAAAGCCCCTAAACATCTCTATATGAAAATCACTTAATGTATATTGGAATGCTAGAAACTCCTTCTGGGGTATATAGATGCATTAAGCAATCCCTCCCAGCCCATGCCAAAGCAACTAGCTCACAATGGAGGACAATTATGAGAAGATTATTAATTCTTCTCTACTTGATTTCTGCCCAATTATGTCTTCTGGGAGGGAACTAAAAAATAAAAAGGCCACATCGTTGCCTTAGTGTCATTTAGTCATATACTTAGTGCCCTTTAGCACCTAAAGTGGAAAAAGAAGCTCCTTTTGATGAACACAAAATGTTATTTTTGTAAACTGGCAGAACAAAGTACCTAGTTAAATATTTCTCACTCTATCTTTGAATCAATAGTTTGAACTTTTTAAATCCCATAAATTATAGGGAAAAACTACTGTTTCTAGCTGACACGTAGGGAACACTGCATATCAGGTATCACACATCACTTTTGTACCATGTATCTCTCTTGAAATAAGTAGCAAATAGCTGATTTTAAGAAGCCAACTCCCCCTTCCTAGTGATTCTGCTTCCCTTAGCAGGGTCCCTGCGGAGCCAGCGTCCTCCTGCTCACTGTCTCCCAGAAGCGAGTCCGTACTCACCGCCGTCGGTCATGCTGCTGCCTCTCTCTTCCATTTCCTGTTTTACCTTTTCTAATTCTTCTGTAACCTTTCATTGAAAACAGTTTTCACGTAAGTACTGAATTTTAAGAAACTTTCCAAATTTTTGAATGATTTACCCAGGAGGATTAATTGAAATATCAGACAAAGGGAAATAGAAACGTTAGGAATATTCCGGATATGAGTCACAAAGGGTGAAGCACACAGAGGAACAAACATCCTCATCTTCTGAGCATGCTCCGTTTGCTGGACTCCTCAAATTACTTTCCCGTCCGCCTCACGGGGGGGTAACACAAATAGCAGGTTGCTTTAAGTGCTCAAGCTCTGCAATCATCTCACTGCACCTAACATGTCATTCTTTAACAATTAGTTACGGGTTCCAATAGTATAAGCATCCTAAGGAGATTCGGCATTTCTAAAGATTTTGTAGGTATCTTTCTTACCATTAGAGTTCTATAAGAGACTATGTCACCTTTCTCTTTCTAGGACACTACAAAAATGTCTGTATCATATGGTTATACATAAAAATGTTTTATTGCTCTACCCAAACGATGAACTCCAAACTCTAAGAGGCATACTATAAAGTCATTTTGGGTCTTGTCTGCACTTTGTGTTAAAATTGTATTACTACAGACTCTTTTAGCAAAATTCCACAGTAGCACTCTATTATTATAGACAGAAAAAATAATCTTTAAAAGTTGAAAAAAATTACATAATCTAGGAGTAAGCCATAATTATTGTAACTTAGTAGGTTTTAGTTTTACCATACCGGTGAGTAAGACTTTCCCGGGGAATAAAGTGCTCATCCAAGGAAAGCAAATTAATTTCTCGCAGGCACCTGAAACACTGCAACTGGGAATAGTTACCTACTCCAAAGGAGCTAAATGGATCCCTGGACTCCCTTCAAGTGCTAATTTACCTAATGTAAGTGAGCACTTTACTTCCACATAATGTTTTTTTGCCTAGAAGCATCACAGGATTAAGAGTCTAAATTTTTCTAATGTTATATTTTGCGTATTTTAAGATAACTGTTCCTGAAATAATCTCCATAAAAGAAGCTTAATTCTTTACTGTCAAAACAGTAAAGTTTGTGAAAATTACCAAGGTAGTCTTGGAGCTTAGTCCCAAATTGCTTGTAACCTTATTATAAAGTTTTTCTTTTTCTCTGTCAGTTCTTCAGAGAAAAATAAGACTATCTATACGGTTTCACCTCTCTTGTAAGATCATGAAAAGAAATGTAATAACTTGCACGTGCAGTTATCAGTATGAAGAGGTTGGATGACACTGCTAATTGTGGAGAGATAGACCCAGGACCACACACAAGTTATCAATAATAATCAATGAAGGTAAATCTTACATCTTGCAGACTAACATTAAACTTTGCTATAGACTCCCAATGCGCTTCACCTACCCCTCTGAATATTAATTATAATTATTTAAAGTAAGGATTATAAAAAATTATCTGTATGCTAATTATGAGCAAGTTTGACGTTCAATTTAACATAGCAACTTCAGGCATCTTACAGAAACAAGAACAGGGTAAATAATTGACTTGGTAAGAAATGAGGGATTCTGATTTGAAGCTAGAGGAAGCAGTTACTGCAATAAACACTCAGTCTGCCATGGCTGCAGGTGGACGGGCCCAGCTGACAGGCAAAAGGCACTGCAAGCGCATGGGTGCATACCTCAGCCAGGAGCCTGGTCCTCTCTGTGACGCCGCCATTTCCCTGCTGGTACCGTTCTCTTGCCTGAAAAGGAAAACATTTTGCTTAATGACAAATGCAAAACAGAAGCAGCGATCTCTCTGTGTTTGCGATTTCTAGGTACCATTTGATGATGACTCCCCTCCTTGTCTGTGGAAGTGACATTTAACTATGACTATTTTATGTCCCTCACAGGCGCCATGTATTTAACTGAAGCACCAGAAAGTGACGCAGTAGCTGGTCACATGCCGCCTGTGAAACTCTCCTGGGCAGGGTTCACAGTGATAACTGTCCTCTGCCGTCCCTGAACAGCTTGGGAGAGCGGCTTTTGGTCAACCTCATGCACATGCTACACAGAGACAATTAGTTCTCAAAAAAATAAAAAATCAATCAAAGTAGAGCATCAAACTCAGCAGTTAAGGATTAACAATGAGTATGACAGTACAATCAACTGGAGTATGTTCTTGTACGCTAATCTCATAAGCAAGTGTGTAATTCTAATGTGAGGTACATTATGGCTTTAGTCAGAGAATTTTACATCATTTTAAAAGTATTCATGAATAGATGTGTATATGAGAGAATAATAAATTAATCAGATAACACAGAAAAGTAAAAACTGCTTCTTATCTGGGCTTTGAGAACTTCTCAAAGTATAAAAGCATCTCAAACTTATTTCCACCTTTTTCTCCTTCTAATTTTGTGTGCTGGAAGGAAAAGACACATACCTTCTATTGACATTTGGAAGTATTTTGAACTAGTCTTCCTTAACAGCAGGACATAGGGAGCATAAATCTTTAAGGAAAGCCCCTAGGTCCCCACTGCTAGGACAGAGAACTGCTGCTTTCCAGGGCTAGTAGCAGTTGTTGTTCAAATTCTAAAACTTTGAAAGGATGAAAAATTTGTCTCATTTCATGAATTAAACTGCCTGTCTCGGAACCTGCCTTGCTTGCTGTTTATTTTGTGCCTGTGAGCCACTGTGGCAAGCACTGTCTTTTCCTTTTGACGCATGTGTAAGTGCGCGCTTTTCTTAGTCCTGTAGCACGTTAGCAATCAGACTTCAAAACAAAACAAGGCGCCCTGATGATCTATCCCCACTCTGAGCCACGGTCTCCAACAACCTGTACCATACTCCTTCAAATCACAGATGTTTAAAGGCCGCTGGAGGAGATCTACTGCACAGAGAATGGGGCGGGCCCTGCTGCTCCACATGATTTCCTACACTGGGCAGAGAATCAGTGGGTTGCTGTTTGTGAAAACCCTCCAATAAACAGCGTTTCAAGCTTAGGGGTCGAGGCGGGGCCCGGAGTGGTCCTGGACACCACCCCCACATCACCTCACTCAGCTGCGCTTGTGCTGCACGGTGCTCCTGAACCAAGTGCTCCAGCTGGTTGTTGATGTACTTTTCCCGGCTGCCAATTTTCTCCAGAGTTCTACTGATTTCATTGTGGAGTTTGTCCAAAAATCCCTAGAAATCCCATGGGATTTGAGTAGATAACTCACAACTACATTTTTCAAACACAGTTAAAAATTTTTCAATCCCTCCCACAAATGATTAGCCATGTGAATAAGAAGACAATTTGAAACTTCATTAACAAAAAGACTTTACGATGAGAAATATTTTAATTATACTTTGCAGAACATTAAAACAAGAGGACCTGATAGGTTAGTCATTCGCTTGTCTTTATGCACTTTTACAATTTATATGACTATAATTAGCTTTACATAAATTTCTAAATCAAAGTAGGGAAAGGAATAAAATGATTTCCTCAAAATTCAAGAAAAATATGACATTCCTGTAAGAAGTACAGCCCCGAGCCAGGCGGTGTGGCCTGAGCTTCTCACTCAAGCTTTGCTTTTTCACAGTGTCACTGCTGGCACTGCAGACAGAAGTCCGGGAAAGCTGTAAGTTCCAGCACTGTAGCCTGGTACTCTCACACCCCTTTCAATTCAGGGAAGGTGGTGAAATGTTTCTAAAATCTCTCTTAGATATATACACATAATATATAGTCTAAAAAGAATCATTTAGCCCTTTATTAGTTGGCGTAAGTAGTAGGGCTGGGAAATGTACTATGGTACACTCAGCAGGCCCTGACAGGCAAGGATTGTGTCGTTTTCTCCTTTGTGCTCCCACAGTAGGTCTTCCACAGGTGGACGTATCTATCACAGGTCATCTTAGGTTACGATATACCTTGGTCTCCTTGAGAGCAGATTCAATCCCACTTTTGTGCTGGTGCATTTGGTCCACATGGATCCTCCAATCCTGTTGGCACAAGCACACACAGGAACAAGGTAAAATGTACTACATCTTCTGTCCTCCATTTCTTGTGTCTTTTATCTATTGCTCTGGTTGTTACTCTATTTCAGGTGCTAGAGTCCTATATAAAGCTTGCACTCGGATCACAAAGAAATATGTGGAGAGCACTTTAGGATAAAAGGTTCTAAATAAATGTAAATTATTTTATGTGTTCATGGAATGATGTGTGATAATTTGAATATAAATTATTCCTGCTTTGCTGGTGGTTAATATTTATGACTACCTATCAAAACGAAAAAAATAATTGCTAGAAAGAAGTACTTGTTTAAGGAGTAACAATTATGTTTTCTAGAAGCAACTTTTCAACTCTCCCTCTTGACTCAAATATCGTATGTCAAAGAGTAGCTTGTCTCTTGGAAATTAAAAATGGAGCTCTCTTCTTCAGCAAGACTTTTAAGTAAAGGAAAGCTACAGTGACTACCGGGTTTCATGTATTCTGAAATAACTGTCTACTACTACTAGACTGATTTCAATCTGTACCAATATTTTAATTCTTTGCAAGATATCTTTAAAATGTGTAGTTCTTTGTATGTAGCTACAAGTAAAAATTTTTTAAAGACATATCCATCCTAAGAGAAAAATATTATGGTAAATTAAAGTAACAGACAGAAGTAGAATGTTTTTCAGCCCCACACACCTGTCTGCGCACCTCGATGCTTCACCTCGCTGTCTGCAGTACATTATGAATTGAGGAACATTTTGAGAGTAGTTCCATTCTACCTATGTCTGAATGGTTTTCTTTGAGACAGTGATTCCAGGATAAAAATATTCTTGGTATTTCAAATATAGTAATTATAAAATTATAATATCCTGAAGCTGTCAAGAATCTCAAAAGCATATAGTCCCCCCTTGTTAGCTCACAGAAAGGAAACAGAAGGGGGCACACAGGTAAGTGACGTACCCAGATCACAAGTCAAGTGTGCACACTCTCACCCAACACATACTGCCAGCTCAGAGTTATGGAAAGGGCAGCTGGCTGTGTGACCTTAGGGAGGATGCTGGAGTGGGGAGGACATCAGCGCTGTCCCTTATCCTTAACCACTGTAGTTCTGTCACATGAAAAAAGGTATCTCAGAAGCCAAGAGCTGGGAAGAATTTTAGAGATCACAGCTCACCTAACAATCATCGAGTGCAACAGTTTTTTTTTACACTTGACAGGATGGGCACCCCCTGCGACTACGATGAGACAGCTTTGGCAAAGGAACAGGGGTCTCCCAGTTCACCAAGGAAATGCTGGAAAGGAGGGCGGAGGAGCGGGCTGGCGTTCTGCAACTGGACCAAATATGGTGAAACCTATTTAAGGCCAGGTAAGTCTCTTCATGGGAGAAGATAAACCTAGTGAGTATCACTAATATTCAGAAAGTACTCATCTCACCTGGTTCCACAAAGAATTTGAGAGGGCTTATTGAACACCAAGCTGAAGTATTTACATATCTTTTCTCTCTTCCTATCAACCTCTGTTTCTGTCTTTGCCTCTCTCTGCAAATACATGTATGTGGAAACACACACATACCTAGGTATGCATTTTTATGTGTCTCATGTGCAGTTTACTCATTGCAGCGGACATGTTTACTCCGTGGTCTCCCTTTCCTACCAGCATTATATACAAACACGTTTTTGCACATATTGATACTCAAAACATTCTGAAAGAAGCATGCATGCCTCACTCATCTATACATAACTATGCTATGCTGATGTGAATCTCCAGTGAGGAGCTGGAAGTTTCACAGCAACTTGAAGCGCGAGGAGTATTTCAACAGGACATAAATGGGGAGGAGAGGAAAGGTGTTTTAGGCTGAAGAAGTAACACCGACAAGAAAATAACACAAAACACACAGCTTAGATTGACTAGAATAGGGGAGGAACGGAGAAAAGGGATCATGAAGAAATAAAGCTAGAGAGGCAGTCTAAATTAGATCAAAGGCTTTGTCCACGCCGCCTGCAGGCTGTGGCTTTTATGATACGGGTAATGGGCTACTGTTATAGTATGTGTCTGTGGGTCCCCTTAAATCCTCATGCAGTCATGAGGCGGCTTCTGGATTTATGATTGATTCAAAGTGCAATGCTGAGATTACGGGTGTGAGTGCTACACCCACCCCGGGGCGCATAGTTTGCATACAACGTAAAGGAGGGAAAGAGGCTGCCTGCCACTTCTCCCTTTTTTGCTCTTGTTGCTTTTGCTGTTTTCCGCTTCCATGAATTATTGCCCTCTGCCATGTGCCACCCTGCCTCGGAGCCAGCCAAGTATGGACTGAAACCTCCACAAATTGTGAGCTAAATAAATCTTTCTTTCCTTAATTTGAGGTGTCAGGTATTTTGCCTCAGCAGTGAGAGAAAAGTAACCGAGACAAACACTGTAACTGTTTGGATCTGGAATGGTCTCCGAGGGCACTTGTGTGGAAGGCTCAGTCCTCAATGTAGCAGTCCTCAGACATAATGCACCATGAGGGATGAAACTTCATCAAGTGAGTGATCCACTGACTGGTTCATAATGTGATGCGCTATTGGCAGCTGGTGGAAGTTAGGAGGTAGGACCTCGTTGAAGGGAGTGGGCCTTTGGGGGCCCTAGGTACTGTGCCTTGCTCTGGGTCCTTGCCTGCCTCTTCTCTGCTTCCTGGCTGCAATGAGATGAGCAGTTCTCCTTCTCCAGGGCTTTCTGCTATATTTCTGCCTCGCTCAGACTAAAAAGCAATGGAGCCAGCCAAGCATGGTCTGAAACCATGAGCTAAAATAAATCTTTCTTCCTTTAAGTTGATTTTCTCCAGTATTTTGTCACTGTGACAGAAAGCTGACCAATACAGGCACTATTGATTCTTTCATTTGAGTGTGAGGGTCAAGTGTGTGTTGAGATAGTAACAGAGTGAAGGGAGGACTAGAAGAGCGAGAGACTGAAGACAGGAGAGTAGCGTGTAAGCTGTGTCATGGTCTACTTCACACTGACATGGGGGTTGATAGTACACTGCTTGTAAGAATGGAAGAGATGGGGTGTATTTGGGGGTATTATAGAGGCAGAAATAATAGGGTACAAAGACTAAGCAGAAGTGTGAGTACAGGGCATATGAAACAGAGGTGGAAAGCAGAGACTGTACGGTGTCTAGTCCAAGGAGGAGGGGGAATAATAATGCTACAGTGTGATAAGAATGGGACAGATTGCAGGGAAGCCAGAAATACTGAAGAATTCGGTTTTGAACTTGTTAAATTCGATAGGCTATTGGGAAATTCTTATAGCCCATTAAGATGGACAGCTAGCAATGATTTCTAATTATCTGACAGCAAATCTAAATAGCTATTAAACCTTCTAGATGGACATATGTCCTAATGTGCCGTTATTAAAAATATATTTTAAAAGCGCCCTTACCCATTAACTCAGTGATCTCACACCCTGACATTTTTGACTTCTGTTATACTCTACAATTAAAATGTTCCCCCAAATGCTATATTTGGAAGTAGGGGGTGGTTGGAAGGGCTGGGCCTGGAGGGCGGCATCAACAAGCAAGGCTTTACCCATTGCAGGTACAAGGGTATGAAACTGAATTTTTCATTTCATAAGATAGTCCTTGGGACTTCTGCTTATTTTGAGCTGCTTAGGGAAGTATGTCTGTGAGTTCAGCCATCTAGGCACCTAGAAGCTACAGCAGCCATGGTGCAAGGGCACCTGGCTATGGCTCCAGCTGGAAGTCAACTTCAGCATCATTCACATGCTGCTAGCTTTTCAGGTATAGAGAATGTAAGACTTAGGAGGTAACTGAGGCTTCCTTCCAGATTTCAGAAGGAGGCCTTAAAGGTTCAGCAAAAATGTGTGACAGCATCAGACTCTGCCAGGAGTCCAGGTAGTGCGTGAAACTGTGAGAATGAGGCTGAAAGATGGCAGGAAGTTGGAGATGTCAGGAACATGAAATGTGTGCTGAAGAAAGCTGAAGACAGTGATTGAAGTCAGCCTGAGACAGAGAGCATGTGAGCAGCAACAGGTAATATTATATGGGTGGGGTGTCCACGTGCTGTGGGGCTCACACCGTACCGCATCCTGTCCTGGATGGTGGGCATGAAGCTACAGCGCTCAATGTTTGCTCCGCTGGACTCTGACCTTGCTCTTGTCTGACTTCTGGCTATTCCCCTAGTCCTCCTTTCAGAGTGGGAATTTTTAACCTGTGCCATTGTACATTAAATGTTTAATTTAGTTTTTAGTTTTTATGGGGGCTTATAGCGAAGAGTTTTCCCTGAGTCTCAGAAGAGACTTTGGAGTTGGACTTTTCAGGAGTGTTAGAACTGATAAGACTTTGGCAGCTCTCAGAGATGGTCTAAATGTACTTTGCATAATGGGATAGACATGGACCTTCTGGGGGCCAGAGGCAGTTACAGCTTAGATCCCACCAGTCTCACACATTCAGACAGGGTCTAGTCAGAGGGATGGAGCACGCAGGCAGTAGCTTGGCACGGTGTGTTCTGGTCCCCAGCTCACCCCTTCTCTCTCTGCTTCCTGACCAGCACGATGTGAACCCTTCTCTCCTCTGCCCCTTCCACCATGTGGCTTCTGCAATGGGGCTGGTGGACAGTGGGCTGAACTCGCTGAAACTGTGAGCTAAGTAACCCTCTCCCCCTTTAGTCTGTGGCTGTCAGGTACCTTATCCTGACAATGAGAAAGTGGTCCATATAGCCTCAGACAACTGGGGATACACACAAAAATTAACATGCAAATTCTCTGTCAAACAATAGAAAAGCATCTAGTAGACAAGAGTTTAGACCTTAATATTCATTCCACTGCTAAAAGCAATACAGTATGATACAATTCTTACAGAGCTCAAAACCAAGCAACACTCAAATGACACACTATTGGGAGATATGCACATATATAAAAACACTTAGTGAAAAAGGAAAGCAGTAAGATGATATATGAGCTGGAGGCTCCTAGTTACTGGGGTGGGAAAGACAGCAGAGGGACACACAGGCCTGAAGTGGTCTAATCCTTAGGCCATATAGTGGCTTTGTTTTATTCTTTGGCTTTGAAAGTAAGTATGAATTATATATTAATTATACATATTAACTTTACATGTTAAAATGCTAGTGTTTAATGATCAGCAAAATGTGTTTAAATATAAGAAAGTAGAAAATACAGATCCCACATTCTCACATGATATTTAGCTAGAAACTCATCAGTTGAAACTCATCAGAAACCCACTGGTTCACATAGTGTTCCTGTGATCCAACCATTTCCCTGGAACCTCACCTCTGCAGGCATGGGGCTCTGAGTGGCCGTCTAGATATAAGCCACAACATCCTACTCCTGGGCCCCATGCACATATCTTTAAGCAAAGTGCATTTCATCCATCTCTAAGAATTACCAAAGTCCTAGCAGTTGTGACATTGTTGAAAAGTCGAAACTGGAAGTCTCCGTGATTTTTAACTATGAGCCCTGATAAAAATAAAAAAGAAAGTTAAACACTATTAACATACAATGGCAGCTGGGGATATAGCTCAGGGGTACAAGCACCTGCCTACTAACATACAATGGCACAGGGTAAATATTCCCATTCCAAAAGAGAGAAATAGGTGCCAGAAGTCAATGGAACAAAGCAAGACCGAAACCTAGCAGGGCAAACATTCAATCCTTTATTTCCATATCCAGAATCCAAGGCAAGTTGTAGAAAGCCATGAAAGGGCTATGGTGGCCCCACCCCAATGGCACTGCTAGCGGTTACAGCTCTCATGGCTTCCCTCTTGTGCTGGCTCTGCTTTACTCTTTATGGCTTCCCTCAGACGTCCTACGTCTCTAGGTTCTCCGACTTCCTGAGGTCTCCACTGCACTTTTGGCTTTATTCTCACAGCTTCACACACTGATATCTGAGGGCACACGGCCTGGCCTCTCAAGCCTTCTTCTGAAATTCGGGCGTAAGCCTCCCTCATACCATAACTCTTGCATTGTGCATGCCTGTAGAACCAGAACCATGTGGATAATCCCAAGGTCTGCTGCCAGCTAGAGCAGCAACTGGGCTGCCTTGTGTCATGGCAAGAGAGGTCTCCTGTGAAGGATGTGTCCTTGCTGGCCTTCCTCACATGCCCTCAAGGTACTTTTCCTATTGTGTCCTGATCCAAAGTACAGTGGTTTACAAACACTTTTGTTTGCAAACAATTTAGTTTGTAAACAGAAGTGTTCGGCAAATTTTGTTTTTGTTTGCAAACTCTGTATCTTTTTTTTTTTTCTGTACCAGGAATTGAACTCATGACCTCAGGCTTGCTGGGTGAGTGCTTATGCAGTTGAGCTATATCCCTGTTGGCAAACTCTGTATCAGGTGACAAACCCAACTGCAGCCATCCTTCTTTCATGAATACAAACATGGCCATTTTTTCCAGAATTGTGGGGCAAATTAAGTTCATGAATCAAGATATCACTGTATAGTCAAACTCTGGGTTGCAAATAACTTGGTCTGTAAGTGTCCTGCAAAATAAGTATATACTGCTAAGAAATTTTAACTGGATAAAACAAGTGAAGTCTTGCAATACAATTAGTAGTCATGTTAAATGTCACATCATAACTGGTTCTTCTCTCTCTCTGGCTGCTTTTATGTACAAGTGCTTTGTATTATGAGCAGAACAAATTATTCCTCTCAAACCAAGATTTTACTATACTTGGCTTTTATGATGCTAATCTTTTTAGCAACCAAACTCTCCTCTGCTCCAGTTTTTGCAAGTTCTTTCTCTGTAGCAAAACTTAAATTTTTTTGAAAATCACTCAGCTGTATTGTTTGCTTTTGATTCTCAATGTAGAGCTTGCTGAAAGCCCCCAACAATATCCATGCCACAGCCTGAATGCTGGGCTGCCTTGAAATTTCCTCCATCAGATTAATTAGTTCACCACCTTGAGTCTCAGTGCCCCCACAAAGTCTCAGGACATGAGCAAAACATGGGCAATTTTCTGCCAGAGCATAATACACATAGCCTGGAGTCTACCTGCCATGGGGTCGTTGTTCCCTACTGAAACCTCATGAGCCTATTCTCTTCAGTCTGCTTTTTAAAAATCAGCTTCTAGTCTTCTGAGCTCTGACCAGAATCTCCTACCAAGCCCAGCTTACAGCATTTTATGGCATATCTAAACTTTTCCAAACTCTTCCTATGAACCAGTTTCAAAGGCTTCTAAACCCACAGTCATGTAGCATCATAGCAATGTACCCACTTCACTGGTGCCAAAATCTGTCTTAGTTACATCTCTTGGCTCCCATCACCACACTCAGGTGTCCCAGGCAGGACCTGATGATGACTGGATTATGGGAGTTTATAGCAGATTTCCTGTTAGGCAGTGGGACCTGGCTGGAGGAGGTGGCTCAGTGTGGGCATGGCCCAGAAGGTTGTATCTCCCTAGACTCCCTCTGCTTCCTGTCTGGAATGCAGCGAGTAGCTCTCCCCTGTCCTGCCCGTGAGACAAACTGTCCTGCCTCAGAGCCAGTTAACTATGGATGGAGACATGAGCCAAAACAAAGCTTTCCTTTTTAAACTGGTGGTGTGAGGTAGTTTGTTACAGTCATGAAAGAAGTGACCAGGACATAAGCCAAGCCCCAAATTTACAGAAGGAAAGAAATAACAAATATCCGAGTAGAAATAAGTACAGTAGACAAAAATTAGAAAAGATGGATAAAATACTTAATTTTTAAAAAATATTAAGAAAATCAACAAACCCTAAGTCAGACTAACAAAGAAAAAAAGACCTAAATAAATAAAATCAGAGACGACAAAAGAGAGATTGACACAGATATCACAGAAATAAAAAGGCGCATTGGAGACTATGAATAAAAATGCACCAAGAAATTGGGAAACTGTGACAAAATGGGTAAATTTGGGGCTCATAAAACCTGACAAACTCTAACCTTGAAGATACAGGCAAACTGAATAGGCCTATGATGAGTCAAAAGGATGAATTTTTTATTAAAACTTTCCCAAAAAAGTAAAGTTCAGCACTGTATGGCTTCACTGCTGCATTTTACTAAACTTCTAATTTAACAGCAACTTTTGCTCAAACTATTCCTTTCAGAAATCAAAAGGGAGAGAACCTTTCAAGTCATTCCAGGGGTGGAGGGTAGGGGCGAGGCAGGTGACGCAGGGGGATGATTAAAGTATGTTATCTGCATGTAAGAAAAAAAGAAAGAAAGAAAACAAAAGGCATTCTACGAGATCAGCATTACAGACACCAAAACCACACGAATACATGCAAAAATTTAAAACTACAGACTAATCTCCCTGAAGAACAGTAATGCAAAAATATTAGGAGGTCAAACCCAACAGAACATAAAAGATACACTATAATCAAGTGAAATTTGTCCCAGGGATGCTAAGAGGGTTTGGTATGTATAGATCAACAAAAGTTCTACCACATCAACAAAGTAAAGACAAAAGCTATACGATTATCTCCATAGATACAGAAAAGGGAGTCCGTAAAATTCAACATTTCTTCCAGACAAAAACATATGATTTGTAGAAGTAGGTTACCTCAACGCAGTCTGTGATACACCTACAGCAAACGTAATGCGAGGAGTAAGGATGAAAGCGTTTCCTCTAAGCGGGAGACCGAGACAAGGATAACTGCGTTTACAGCCCTGATTCAACACAGTGCTCAAAGCCTTAGCCAGGGCAGTCAGGCAAGGCAAACAAATAAAGGAGATCCAAACAGCAGAGGAGGACCTCAAATCACCCAAGTCTCCAGCATGCTGTGATTTATGTAGATAAAACCCTAACGACTTCACCTATAATCTCAGCTTCTTAAGGGGCTGAGGAAGGAGGACCGGAAGTCTGTCATGGGCGACTCACAGACCCTGTGTCAAAATAAAAAGTGTTCTGGAAAGGTAGCTCAGTGCTCTAAGAGTTCAATCCCCAGCACTCCCCGAATAAAAACTAAACAACAAGAAAAGCCCACCCACCCAGAGCCCAGAGAATGAGATGTGACTCCTACTTCTCTTCCTATATAACAAATGGATTCAAAATGGATCAAAGACCTAAGCGTAGCATGCAAAATTGAAGCTACTCTAAGCAAAAATACTAGAAGCAACTTTCAGATGCTGGTGGAGGGTTGACTTTTGGGATAAGACCCTAGAAGCACAGCCAACGAAAGCAGAAATAGACAAACAGGATTATAGCAAACTAGGAAGTTTCTGCCAACAAAGCAAACAAGAGTGAGAGGCTAATCTACAGGCAGGGAGAAAATATTTGCACATTATTCATTGGAAAATGGTTTTTTTTTTTTTTTTTTTTTTTTTCTCTTTTTGAGACAGGATCTCACTGTGCAGTTCAGGCTGGCCTAGAACTCACTTTGTAGCCCAGGCTGGCCTTGAACTCACAGTGCTCCTCCTGCCTCAGCCTCCTGAGTGCTGGGATTGCAGGCATGTCCCACCACACTTGGCCCTAGGAAAGGGATTAATATCTACAATATGTGAGGTACTTAGAAATGTCATATCATACCCTCAAGCATGATTTAAAAATTGGCAAATAATCCAAATAACTTCTCAAAAGAAGTTATACAAATAACCAGTAACATATGAAAAAGTGATGTTACTGTCTTAGTCACTTTTCTTGTTGTTGAGACCAAGTATGTGTGACACCCACAGTGCCTAGGGGGAGAGGTTCCTTTGGGCCCTCAGGTTGTCTCCAGTCAATTCCTAGGAGGAGAGGTTCCTTCGGGCCTGCTTCTCCAGTCAGCAGGCTCTGAGGCAGAACGACGTGACAGCGGAGGTGCAGTGGAGGAAAGGCGACTTAAATCATGGCCTTGAGGGGGCAGAGAGAGGGCAGAAGCAGGGAAGGGCAATATGTGCTTCTGAGTCACATAGCCAGGGGTGGACTCTTCAGACCAGACTCCACTTCTTAACTCCAACTCCGCTGTACAGTCCCTTCTAAAAGCCCCACCTATGAACCCAGGAGGCCTTTCGGGGACATTCTCCACCTAAAACACGACACTCATCATCTGGGCAATGCAAATCAAAAGAATAATAAGGTGTTGTATTAGTCAGCTTTCCATGTTGTAACAAATACCTGAGATGATTCTACTTTCATCGAGGAACACTTTAGTGTGGCTCATTGTTTCAGTGGTTTGGGGCCAGTGGTAAAAATGGTGGGGTACCTAGCAGAGGAAGCTGCTCACTTCATTGTGACCAGGAAAGAGAGAGAAAGGGTGGGGGGAGGGCCCAGCTCTAACACCCCCTTCCAAGACATGCCCCCACTGGTGACCCAACTTCCTCCCAGTAGGCCTTGCCTCTTAAAGATTCCTCTACCTCCCAGTAGCTCACAGGCTGGAAACCACACTTGTAATACACGGGCCTTTGGGGTGTACTTAAGGTACAAGCTATGGCAGATGTCCTCTCATTATAGTCAAAATATCTGTTACCAAAAAATACAAAAAATAATAAATGCTGATGATGCCCTTGGTGAGAACGTAAATTAGCGCGACATACAGTAAACAGTACAGAGGTTCCTCAAAACACTAGAAATAGAACTACGGTACCTACAACCTCATTTCTGGGTATACATGCCAAAGAAATGAAATCAGTATGTTAAAGACACATCTGCCCTTACACGTTTATTGGGGCAGGATTCACAACAGCCAAGATATGGGATCAGCCTAGGTGCCCATCAGTGGATGAAGAAAACGTGGCCTGCTGTCCATACACAACAGAACATTATTCTGCTATGAACAGGAACAGAATTGAAGCAATGTTAATGGAAGGGGATATTAGGGTAAATGAAAAGAGCTACACACAAAAAGACAAACACCGAACATTCTCACTCCTGTGGAAGATACAGCTGATATCATAGAAACAGAAAGCAGGTCACAGGCACTTGAGGTAGGAGTAGTGAGGCTTCAGAGGGGCTGGGTGATGGGTTCCAAAATAAGTTCAATAAGATGAAAAAGTTCTAGTATTCTGTGGTATCACTAGGTAGGCTGACCAGAGTTAATAAAAATTATACCTATTTTATAAAAAAATAGAAGAGTTTGAAGTTTCCTAACAGAAATGACATATACTTAAGGAGAAGAAAATGCTAATTATTCTTAATTTGACTATTACATATTATCATGTACCAAACTATCTAAATATATATACATATCCCATATATGTGTGTGTATATATATATATATATATACACACACACACACATATATATAAGTATTATGTTTCGATAAAAAAATCTATCCATATAATCCACCAAAACAGGGAGAGATTAACTTATAGTTATCTCAACAAAGAAGAAAAAAGTCATTTGAAAACAATTTAACATCTTTTCATGATAAAGTCTCAGCAACTGTCTTGAGCACTTCCCTCTCACCAGGACAAACAGGACAGGACTATTTGGCCTGCAGTTTTCAGTGGGTTCCGGCCAAAGGCAGCTGGCCCCACAGCAGAAATAGCAGAATGGGAGAGCCTGGCAGAGGAAGCTGCACCTTTTATGGCCTCCAAGAACCAGAGAGAGACAAAGGAGAGGCAGGAGAGTAAAACACCTTCTAGGCCCCTCCGGACCAACCTCTAATCAGGCCCTGCTCCTAACAGGACATGCAGCTACTGTACTTGCCAATGGATGAATCCACTGATGATACAGTGTCCCACAGTCCAGTGACCTTCCAAACACATGGGGCTTTGGAGGGAGTATTTTAGATCTAAACCATAACAGGAAATTATGACCAAAAGAGAACTTTTCTCAAACTACTAAAATGTTTACAAGTCACAAAGCCAGTATGATGCTTAATTGTGAAAAAGAAATATTGAAAGTTTTCTCTCAGTTAACACCACTTATATCTAGCATAAGACTAGGGTTCTTAACCAGTGTACGAGGCAAAATAAAATTAAAATGTACAAGGTTTATAGAGAAGCTGATGTTTTCTGTGGATGACATAATTGTAAATGCAGAAAAAGCACTTAGGGGTAGTTGAATAAATGAACAAGTTTACTAGATGGATATAAAGATAAAACAGAATTGTATTTTTATATACCAGCATCAAAAAAACAAAAAATAAAATAGAAAATATATCATTTTCTATAGCATTAGATAACAACAAGTAGACTAATGTAATAGAGTTCAGATAAAGACCCATACATACATGCTCACTTGACTTATAATAAAGCAGTGCTCTAAAGAATAACCTTCTCTGTAAGTCATTAGGTCAGTTGCACATACACACAAAAACAAGATAGAGGTTGAGTGATGCCTCAACATAGGAATCGAAGTTTGATGGATTACATATCTCAATATGAAAGGCAAAGCAATAAAGCTTCAAGAAGAAAGCCAGAAAAATATTTTGTGGTAACAGTGGGGTAAACAATGATTTCTTAAGCTATTAGCTATACTGACTCCCTCTTCAAAAGGTCACTTGGGATATATTAAAATCAAGCCAATTTTGTCATATTACATAAACAAGGGAAAGAAAAAAAAAAGCTAAATAGTTGGTAATAGCTGTCATATATATATGACAAAAGGATTTGAATCTAGAATATAAAAAGAGTTTCTATTCTAGAGAAAAACCAGTGAACTGAAATAGAAAAGATACTCAAATACTAAATAAATAAGAAAAGGAATTTAACTGCATTAGTCAACGGGAAAATGCAAATTAAACCCACAGTGAAATATCACAACACACCTACCCTGGTGACTAAAATAAGAAAGACTAAATACTAAATGCTGATAAAGATCTAACAGCAACTGGTACTTTCATACAGTGTTGGAAGGAGTATAAATTTTATAATCACTCTCAAAAACTATTTGGCAGGGTCTAATCAAGATGAACATACACATACACTGCTAGTGCTTCCACTCCTGGTAGAAATTCCAATAGAAACATACACATAACTTTCACAAAAACATGCAGAAGAATTTTCATAGTATTACTTGTTTTTTTTTTTTTTAAACTTTTTTTTTTCTTTTTTTTTTTTTTTTTGGCAGTACTGGGGATCAAACTCAGGACCCTGCGCTTGCTAGGCAGGCGCTTATTCCACTGAGCTATATCCCCAGCCCCCCATAGTATTACTTGTTATCGTGGTCCCCAACTGGGAATACCACAGTGTCCGGACACAAGCTGCTTTGGGAGGGATGACACCTTGAGTTATGTACTTCTCTGCCAATGAGAAAAAGGGCACAGGGGGCAGCTGCCGACTGACCATGCTTTTTGCAGCTAGACAGCAAGTCCTTCCTGGTGAGGGAAGCAAACCCTAAATTATAGCTGTAGCTGCAGTGGTAGAGAGGTGGGGCTAAGTGCAAGACGCAGTCCAAAAGTAATGAGGGTCTCAATATGGAATAGTGATGCTCCTGTGGCACATACAAATCTCACCCGTGACCAAAGTAGAGTTCTTATAAATTGGAAGGGAGGAAATCAGATCAAGTGAGAAGATGGGAAGACACATGTACATATGTCTAAGTACTTATAGCAAATATCTCTGCAGCTAGTCTGTCACACCTTCTGCAAGGCTATGCGCGGAGTCTATCGCCCTACACAGAGATGCTCTCTTCCCTATTGGGAGAACATTCGCTGTATTTGCTTTTCACCACTTTACACAAGCAGATCTGTCACGTCTTCTTGTTCTCATTGTTAGAATTTCCAGAGGAGCCACTGCCCACTGTTGTGTATGCATCCGTATAAGCACGTATGCGAGAGAGAGAGAGAGAAAAACGGAGTGGGGTTGCCCATTCCATTAAGTAATTTTTCATGATACTGAATTACTTTCTTAATGAAAAACACCCACTGGGTTGAAAGGTGATGACAGAATGTGGCCTTTGTGCATTTTTAGGGATGGCAGTTTTTCTTCCACGGTCTGCAGCACAGTTGTTACTGTTTTAGTTATTCACAGATAACTGAGCTCTGAAAATATTACACAAAAAATCCCAGGAGTTAACAACTCTTAAATTTTAAATTGTGTGCTATGTTCAACAGTGTGTTGCAATCTCGTGCTGTTCTACTCCATCTTGGCTGGATGAGAATCACCTCTGGGTCCAGCAAAATCACACATTCTGTAGCATCCTCCTGCTGCTCACTTAGTGGCTGGCTAGTCATCTGGCAGCCACCTTGGTTATGAGAATGATGGCCAGCACCACAGTGCTTGGAGTCCAGTAGTCCTTAGTAGCCTAGTGCTGCAGCCTAATGCCTACATCATTTACCTCAGTCTGTTTCAGCATACAGTTGTGTGATCTCCCATTGTATCATCAAAAGGGTAAATACAGTACAATAAGATATTTTGAGAGCCTATTCACTTAACTTCTGGTACAGTATATGATTATAATTGTCTTAATTTATTATAGCTATTGGTATCAATCCTTTGCTATGCCTAAATTATATATTAAGCTTTATCATAGGTATCAATATATAGGAAAAAGCAAAGTACATACAGGATTTAGTGCTACCTGTGGTTTTAGACACCTGGAGGAGTCTTTCAACATGTACTCCAAGGGCAGGAGGGACGACTATATGTCAGTGTATGCTGTGGTATGTGTTGTAGTCTGCTTATTGCAGGGTGTGCGAAAATAATCAAGATTATTAGAAATACGTTCTTCTTCCTGCTTTCTATATATTTACCTTTCTATCTTTACCAACCATCTTTTACTAAAGTGTTTTCCAATGCTGACTCAAATGCATTGCTCTTGGTTACTCCACTGACATTCCTTTTACATCTTCTCTGTGTGTCTCTAAGCTGTACAAGAAGCTACAAAGCCCGAGAAGAGACTTGGCCAGGCAGACATCCATAGGTCAAATGGGAAATCAGCACTTAATTACTGCAGGACATTGTGCACAGCTAGACCAAGCTGCTAAAGATCCCTCCCATATTCAAGAGTCTACTAATCAAAACCTAGAACTCATGCTGATACTGAAAACTTTTCTCCTCAAATAAGTAATCAAACAAACAAACAGTTGCCTCCTGCACGTTTAAAGAAATAAGAAACATAAATTGTTATTTTGGTATAAGGAAAAAGAATGAAATATAATGGGACACAAACCATTGGAATACATTTGTCCAGCAATTAGAAAATTTTAAATAAAATACAGTGACAGCAGTATGCTAGTATGGTTTACTGAAAAAAATGAGTTGAGTCAATAAAAAGTCCATTTGGTAGGAAGGTCCCTGAGAAATGGTTTCTGCTTCAATTCATATGTTATATTAAGTAATTTAAAGGAAACATTAAATCATACTTTCCAATAATGAAATACTTAGGCAGTCTAGACATTTTAATTATAATCAATATGTATTAATTCACCACCCTCAATCACAAATGTCTTTTCAAGGCACATCTGCAAGGAGGCATTAGTTACTTCCCACCACAGTGTTTACAAAACATGTAGTCTTTCCTGGTTATTTCCTTGAAACCTGCCACCACTCTTTGATGCTCTTCAGTTACAGCTCATAGTAATCTCCAAAGCAAAAATACTTGTTCTCCTATTTCAGTCTGTGATAAATGGAACCTTTCTCCAACCAGTTGATACATTTATCACACTCAGGGTAAAGAGAAAACATCATCAACTATCTTTAAGCAAAGGGTATCCTGAATGTTCAACAAAAGTGTGACAGAAGTAACTGAAAATCTTTTCAGTTGCTTAAAGATAGCTGAGCTTTTCTCCACCCTGTGCTGATTATTTTAACAGTATTAATTTTAAGCATAGTATTTTCTCTGAGAACCCTGATATCTATCCAGGACTCACACGCAAGAAAGCAAAAAACAGGTGCCCTTGGAAATACAACTTTAAATCCACAAAATAACACCTAGTTTAAAAATACACAGCAGGCCAAATGAATGTTCTGTTTTGCATAGTTACTTTTAAAGAAAGCTTGCTGTAAAAGTCTATGAGTGAGTATTTTCCCTCATTCTGAGATGATGTGACAGTTGAGTAATCATGCAGGCTGCTCTAAAAATGTATGTATTTCTAGTTAATTTAGGCAGTTTATTTTAATAGCATTCACCTCTTTTTGATTATAGCAGGTGTTTCAAGGATAAATTTGCTGAAAATTGTATTTTGTTTAAACAACAGCAGCATGTACATTTATGGCCCTGCTATATTAAAAAGCATTTATTGTCTCTTGGCAATAGGCACAATTATAAACATTTGTGACAGTAATTGGCTCTGTTATTCCTGCATGGAGCCTCGCGGAGACCAACTTATTGCCACCTGTATTTACATTTGTTACTGGTAATTGTAACAGGTGATTTTTTAAATTTGGTGCTTTATATTTTTCTTTAAATTACATTAACATTTCTTACCAGAAGAGCTACTTACCAGAAAATCTCTAAGCATTAGAAATGTAGCTTCTCGATTATTCAAATTACAAGCAGAATCCTATTTTAATAACTATTACATACATTAAATGTGTGCCCGTGTCCCAACCCACAGAGCATTTTATACCTTTTGGCTCACAGATGCATGAATCCTATTAGTGTATCTTACCCAACAACCAGAAAATAAATCTTAAGGAAATGCTCTCTATTTCCACTCTGCAACAATTTTTAAATCCCTGAAGGTCAGACACACTTAGAAAAGCTAAATTATATTAACATCTTCTTATACTGCATCGAAACACTGTGATGGCAGGAGGTCAAACCAGGCAAGTTACTTTCCCTACTGCTTTGGAATGAGAGAACTACTCTCGCTGGCTTCGTGATACGGATTTGTCTACAACAATAAAAAGAGAAAACCTGCCCTCGTAGCTTTCTGCAGGATTTGGCTCCAAATTCAAAGAGACTGAGATCTAATATAGCAATTCTGGGGCCCCTCAAGGTTCATTTAAATGGCATTCTATCTGCTGATTAAGGGAGGCCTCTCTCCTCCTCCTTAGGTTTAGCTCTCACAGAGAATGGAGTGCCCCAGGGCTCAAGACTATTGCAATAATTTTATCCTTAACACAAAGATGCTTCCTAAAAGGGTTCCTGCTGTAAATTACCCAGGGCAACATCTGTATGGTTTATTTACATTAAAACAAAATCCAATTGCTTGGAATTGAATTTAAAGTTTAAGGTTCTTTTTACAGCTGCACCCTGAAAGAGTCAGACACTGAAGCATAGGAAGGGAGACACAAAAGAGCAGTTCAGAGAATCAAAGGTTTGAGAGAATTAGAAACACAGGGTGTGATACATCCAACCCTTTTAAAGAGTAATCTCTATATCTAAATTCCTCGTAAGGAACCTGGACACTTACATAATTACTAGAGACACTGTAGAGGCATGAAGAGGGTACCTACCCAACTATTTCTTAAGAGGGCTGGGGATATAGCTCAGTGGAATAAGCGCTTGCCTAGCAAGCGCAGGGTCCTGAGTTCGATCCCCAGTACCGAAAAAAAAAAAAACCTAAGCAAATGTTTAATCATAGTCTGAAAATAATTGATTTAAGCTATTGTCCTAGTTGCTTTGTCCATTGCTGAGACAAAATACCCATCACTCACAAACGCAGGGAGGAGAGGTTTATTTAGTTTGCAGGGGTTTCAGTCCATAACTGGCTGGCTCCAAGGCAGGGTGGCGGGGCAGACAGGCCTGGCAGAGGAGACACAGTCCAGGTGGGCAGAAGGCAGCAAAGAACAAAGGGTGACCGTAGGTCTTTCTATACCTTGTATCTTCTTCAGGCTACTTACGGGGTCAGCACTCACACCTTTAGTACTCATGCCCTTGAGCCTAGCATTATACTGTGGATCAACCCTAGTGTAACACACTCTAGACCCAGCCCCAACTGAAAAAGCCCCACCTATGACTGCATGAGACTTTGGGAGGATCTCTAGACATAAGCCATGACAGTTATTAATCAAAATTTTAATTACAACATCCACATGGCATTAAAGCATATTAGAACATCTGTTCACTGCCTTAAATGCCTAATATTAAACCATTCAAATGTACAGTCTTTTAGGGTAAATACTGTACAATTGAAGAAAAAGGCCTATGTTAAGGTCTGATTCACACTTTCTGCTCTTCCTTAATTCTGGGAATAAGAACAAATATTAATGTTTACTTGTTTTCTACTTATGAAGTTAAAAAAAATGAGGAAATAAGCCTGTTGATAAATTTTGTTAATAGCACTGATGACTTTAAGAAGTCGCTTTCCTTTAGGTCATGAACAGGGTTGAGAGACTAAATATACAAATGGACAGTGAACAACGGGAGCCCAGACACAGACCCAGAGGGTGGACGTGCCCCGGTAGCCAAATCATAACCTGTGTGCGACCATCATCCCCGGCACTCACACTTACTCCGCGCCGGCCAGCTCCCCTGACTTCGCTGTGCGCCCACTTCAAATTGAGGATCCACACTGACAGAGCCAAGTATCTCTCCCCAACAACCGACCGCACAGGGCCCTCGGCCTCTGGGTTAGCCCACCTCCACATTTCCAGTCATATTTGCAAGTAGCTGAGGCCCTCCCTTCGCTCTGCTAACATACTTTTCAAAACTTTCTCTCCCTACCTTAGAGATTCTGCCAAACATAAGTGATGGTGGCTAATTCCTTTCCTATAACAAGTTTCAAATAACAGCTTTTGCTTATTCTCATTGGAATTGTCTCCATGTTTTCCAAGAAAGTAAAGTTTACTTTTTATAGTATAAAGAAAACTCAAGAAAACAGAATACTTTTCCTTAAGAAGCAGTAGTATTTATTTGGACATTCAAAATTAGTAATAGAGAAAATAAAAATCTTTATTACTATTCATCTACATCTATTTCCCCATCGATAACAGACATGCAGAACTCCTCGTCAGCTCAGCTATATCATTACATTTAACTCGGCAACCTCCAACTGATTCACTTGAAAATGTAAAAATGCATATTATAGAATTAAAACTTTTTCAGTCATATGGGGAACAATTATCCTGCAATAACTGCCAAAAAGCACCTGGGAAGAGAACTTCCCACAAAAACTGAAATAAAAAATAACGCCAGCTACAACCTATAGGCTCACCCCACGGTACACTCTCACAGCAACAAGTTAGAAAATTCCTAAACCTTGTTCTCTGTTTAATTCTTCATTTTTGCTTCCTGTCCTCCATGCTTTACCTTTCAGTGAGACTTTTACCTTCACTAACCACTTGTTTCTCTAAAATGACTCACTGGTCGAATCTACTTCCTGCTATTGGTCTGCGCTCTTGGACTGTATGGTTCTTACACTGGTCTGTACTTTAGCCTCCAGCTCTGGTGTAACTCTGCCCTCCCGCTTCGCCCTCACCTAGACCTCTTGGTCTGACTCTAACCTCCTGGGCTTGGCCTTGCCAGCTCTTCTCTCTGGCAGTCAGCTGGGTACTGATGATAACCTTCAAGAACTATGGATAGCCATTAAAGTTGCTGTTTATCATTTTAAATAGTGCATAAAAATGCTAATGAAGTAAATTTCCCCCTCTTTTTTATTGGTTACACAGATTAATGAGTTTCATGTTGGTAGATTCCTACATTTATATAACATACTTTGATCAGGCATAATCTCCCTGTATAAATAAAAGCACACATGGGGTCAACATATCCTAAGTGATGCTTCTGATGCCATTGTAAGTGCAGTAGATATGTTCAATCATTTAATCCTTTAAAAACGCACTGTGGGAGAGACTTTAATAAATTCCCCTTTATAGGTGGGAAAACTGGGGTTCAGAGTGGTCTGGTAAGTTGCCCACAGAATCCAACAGCTATTTACTGCTACAGCCAGGATTTATACAGGCAACATAGGCCCAAAACTTGGATTTTTAACCATCTGCCACACTGTCTCTAACTGATTAGGCAAACGCCCAAACTGTCATCTCAAACACCGTGTCTATCACATAGAAAGAAGACAAGGCAATTGCAATTTTTTGGTGCTTCTGCTACAAGGTGCTCATTTGTGGTAAGAGGAACCTTCACTTCACAGGGTAGTAGAAAGGATTAAGGACATTAATACATGTGAGATGTTAAGATTGGTGCTGACCACATCAGTAAATGCCAGTTATTACTCTTATATTCTATAGACATTTACTAGGGAAAAAACTGGAAACGTTTAGCAAAGTGACAGTTCTATGAATCTGACTACAGCCCCATTAAGAATATAAAGCTGATCTTTGTAAATGGTCCTTAAATGATAAAAGCATTACCATAGAAATTTTATAAATTCTTCCTCAATTTTGATATAGGCACAAAATATTACAGGTTTATAACAGAATACAATAATGTACCATGACAACATGTAACATTTACTGGGTACTAACTATGTGCCAGGCACATTGTTGAAATTCCACAACGCAGGGGGTAATATAATTAGTTGCATTTTACAGATTAGGAAAAGGATGAACAGTGAGCTAAAACAAAGTGCATTAAGTCATACAGTAAACAACTCACACAAATGTGACCTTGGGACCAAGGGAAGGTATGTGGGCTCATCTTCCTTGTTCAACAACTCAGACCTCAGAATATAGTAAATGGGTAATCACTACCCTCTGACTCTCAGCAGACTGCCAGACTCCCTCATCTGTGAAACACTGGTTCTATATTGTTTTTATAATTAAAGGCAAAACTGTACTTATAAAAGATTCAGATGTTAGGATAATTCTTAGCCAGTCATAGGTCTAAGCTTAACTGAATATAATCACAGATGTTATTTGCTCTAGTTTACCTTTAAACTTACCTTAGCAGTTGTGTAGCACTACTGTTGTCTTAAAAAACTTTTAAAAAAGAGGATAAAAACTGAGAAAAGAGCAAAAGAAATAATGAGGAAAAAATATAGGGAAGATGGGACAAGAAAGATACAAATGAGAATTGCAGCATACTAACAACCCTCTTAGTGTGTTTTGGTAGCACCAATGTGCATTTTAGTTCAAGTAGAGTTTACTGACTTCCAAGTCTCACCCACTTGGTCTTAACTGAGGATTTACTAGAGCAGCATGAATTCATTTTACAGATTCTCTTGCATCTTCATACATATTATTTCCATTTGGGGCAGCTCTGAGTTGGTCTCTGGGTATACAATTACCTTAGAAGTAGTCAACGGGAGCATTCCTTACAGCCAGCACTACACAGGGAATTACTAATGTAGTCCATTGAAATCAGCACATAACAAAGACTCTTATTTTCAGCTGCACAACATACTATTTATATTCTTGGCAACAGATTTGCCTTTCTAATTTTATTTTGTTTAAGCTAATATTAGAATTAGTTTACATTTTTTGAAAACTGGCAACAGAAGCAAATGATACCAGACAACAGGGCTAAGCTAGTTTAGCAATAAAAACTTGATTACAACATATGGAGAATATACAAAATAAAATATTGGTATATGATAGGATCTTATCAAAGCATGCATATTATAATAAGTAAAAAGAACAGCAAAAGGAAATTATCCTTTTTTTGTAATTCACGGTTAGGAAGCACTGAAGGAATAAACTGAGATGGTGAGGGAAAAAAGCAAAACAAATACTTGACTGAGTGCCAAATAAATATAGGATTTATTTACTACTAATGAAAAACCATTTTAAAGAAATTCATATGGATTTAAATAATGAGGACCTTTATTGCTTATCTCCCACAATCCCTAAGCTATTCAAAACATATCCAACAGTGACCAGCTAAACATAACAAAATAACGAATCATTTTCCCTCTCAAAAAAACAAAGTAGAAATTTCTAAATGTTCTGCACAGGCTCTTAAAGGTGATTGTGTTGGCCCAAAGTAAAGGGGAGGTTGTGATGTGAAGAGTCAGGGTTGAGGTAGGATGGGGCTTACCATGGGGTAAAGTTGGCTTCTAATGAAAGAACATAGCAAGTCTGTGAGAAGCTGCACATGTAACGAGATTGTCTTACTCTTATTTCTCTATTTATTACCCCTTAATTTTTTTCATATGCAACCCCCTTATTTTATGTTCCTTAGAAAAGCTGAATAAAGATGGGACAATAAAACTTCATTTCTCATCTGAAAGGCTTTCAAAAATAGTTTGCAAATCCTGCACAAAGACTCAAAATGGTCTATAGTGGAATTCTTAAAGCTATGACTTTAGATCAGCACATTTTACCATAAAAATCTGAATTCAAAATGATATCTGCATATTCCAAAAAGTACTGAAGGAAAGAACATTATCTGGTACTTTGGAATGCTGCCCATAAACTTGATCGCGTAAATCCTTTGGCACAGTATATCCCTGCAAGATTAAGAATGACAGTACGGCATGAGAATGAACCCTACTCTCCATCAGTTAATTCTTTCCCAAAGCAGAACACAAACTCTCCACAAACTCAGAACTTTGATTTTTGCAATACAGGTCTATTACAAAATTTGACTTGCATTAAGTTTTGTAGAACAGTACACTTTGTGCTTTCAATTATATGTACATTTAAGTCATTCTATTATGTAGAAATGAATCATTGTGCTAAAACAAAAACTAAAATATCCCTATTAGGTTCTAAATGAGATGCCTGACTTCAGGTTACTTAGTTTCAAGTAAATGAATTATACTTGCTTCCTCATGGGATTTAACTGTGCTTGAGAGTTCAACTGCAGAATTGTTTTAACATGTTATTCTAACAAAAATCACAATAATAATGATTTTAAATTTTATGAACAGAATTTGCGCTGACAGAAGCAAAGGAATTATATTTTTTGCAAAAAAAAAATCATGTTTTTGTAAATTAAAACTTCTCACAAAGATCTGACCAGTAGAGACATTAATATATATTAACATATAAGAGATATTAAAAATGAATATATCTCTGATATGGTTCAGTAACAGTTGTACCGATAGTGACTGAGTAGCTGTCTGGTAAACAGGCTGTGGGATGTGTGCACTTAGCTTGGATAGAATTTGTTGCATATTTGTTTACAGTCTAGTAAGAACTCTGTCCTTCTTCTTCCCCTTCCTCTTCCTCCTCCTCCTCCTCTATAGCTGTTTACAGTCTAGTAAGAACTTTCTCCTTCCTCCTGCGCTTCTCAGACTCTTCCAGTATAAGCTACTTCCTACCTGCTCTGGAATGCATTCTAAGAATGAATTAGCTTCTGAGACCCTCTGAAAATAGCAGTCAGTACAGGGCTTCTACTTTGGGGGCAGACAGAAGACCACATTTTTCAGAGTGATGAGCTTCTCTAGATTCCTGATTCCCTAATTCTAGGGGCTTATATCCATCTTTTAAGGATGAGAATCCTATTTTCATTTTTAAAAATCTTTGCAGAGGTTATTATTCTGCTCATGAGAACAGCATTGTCTAGTCACGCATTTGCCTGTCCTGAAGTCATTGTTTATAAATTTATAAGTGAAAATGGAAGCAGAAATTTGATGCAATAGCTAGCTCATTGGGCTTAGTCCCTAAATCTTACTACACATGGTTTCTGGACTGTTGTCTTCACACATAACTTCTGGTCCTATGTGCCAAATAGATGGTCTAAGGCAACCTGCTGCCTTTGGTTCTGTTATTCAGCAGAGTTCTAAACCATTTTTCAATCAGTTGGTATAGTCAGGGTATTCCTATTCACCTCAACAAACTATGATTTCCAAGAAAGTGTATTGAAACATATTGAGAAAATATCCCTCAGTCCAAGTGAAACATGATGTGTTCCCAACCATTCTTTCAAAGGAATATGTTTTTACATTTTGGACTGTAATACATTACTTATTCATTCAACAGTTTTAAAAATCTCTATTAAAGACAAAACACTAGAAACTGAACCCTATCACTGTTCTCCAAGTTGTGTGATTTGGGGTACTCCCACTTTGAAACTGCCTTCTGAGACATTTTTTAAACAAAATGTGTTTTCTCTCAGATACCTTATTGTCAGTCCTAATCGTGACTTTTAGTTGTGGTAGTACACGTTCCACTTCTAGACTCCATTCCGCAGCATCTGTTGTAGATTCCAAAATATCTTCTTGTTTGGCAGACTCGCTCATGTCCTAAGAAAGGAAAGATATCACAAGACTGAGAGTTTATAAAAAGAAATGGTAAAATCTTGAGGCATTTCAGCAGCTCTGCACAATTTAAATTGAGGATGGTAGTGTTAAAACTGTGGTGGCAG
This sequence comes from Dinomys branickii, assembly GCA_004027595.1. NCBI lineage: Eukaryota > Metazoa > Chordata > Mammalia > Rodentia > Dinomyidae > Dinomys > Dinomys branickii. Next base: position 57,304 of record PVLD010000464.1, on the reverse strand, counting down.
CGTAAGTTCTTTCTGTACTCCTACCCATGTTGAAAGAAAATAATGCTCTAACCTGCTAAAATGGAAAAATAAGTATTAAAAAAGCAGCAGATATTTAGTTCCACTATGTTACAGAGGAAAATGCTTTTCAGTTATGACACTGAACTTAAAGGAAATACTATCAAATGGACATGCCATTTAGGTATGTTAATTGCTAACAGTAGAAAAATGTAAATTCTCATTTTGGTAGGAAACCATTGTTTAGTTTGAATTTATTATACAGAAGCACAAGTCCAAAATCTGAAAAGTAAAAAAGATAAAATCTCAGGAGCAAATGCTTCATTATTTACAAATTTTGTATTCATAAAGTGATATTTTCATTAGGTCAAATTGCAGTATAGCTTAAAAATGTAATTTACCATAGACATACTTGAACTCCAATAGGATGGGAGCAAAATGGCTCCATCTGATTTCTGCCCTTCAATAATAAAATCAATTAATGACTGTTTTTTGAACCACAAACAGAAAATCTTTTTTCCCCTATTTTTCCCAGCCTTCCAACATTTCAGCATGAAATATGTATGGATCCAACAATGTGGAGAATACACAAATTAATGATTTAAAGACAAAGCCTAAAGCACTCATTTTGGTAGCAATTTTCCCCTTTAAACCTTTGATGAGTTATAAGCAAATCTAAAGAAAAATATACAAATATTTATATAGAATAAAAGAGACCTGAGAGCTAAACAGCCAAATATAATGCACGAAGCTTACATGAATTCTAATTTGAAATACTAATGTGTAAAAAGATATTTTTTGAGATAATCAGGGAGATGTAAAGAGGGGGGAGTACTAGACACCAGGAAAGTATTAATTTTATAGGTATGATATGCGATGAAGTTTATGGTTAAAGAATAAGGCCCTTATAAGGTAGAAATAAGAGCTGAATATTTACAAATGGACTGACATGATGTCTGAAATTTAAAATACTATGGGCAAAGGAAAAGAGAGGAAAGATTTTGAATAAAACATAATTGACAAAACATTAATAACTACTGAAACCAGACAATGATGCACAAGGTATTTGCTGTCTTCTTCTAGTTGTTGTGTTTGAAATGCTCCATAATACAAAATTAAAAAATAAAAGGCTATGTAAACTTCATAGTGAATTATGTTTCTCAATGTGAATTTGTTTCATTAAAAGGCATTTCTTACGTGAGCTAGATTAATCTTTTGAATCCAGTCTAACACATTTTAGGTGAATTAACACAAGATTAAAATTATGTTGGTATTTGTGTTTTTGGTGGGAGATGGAGCTCTTCAGCAACTGAACTCACTCCAGACTAAGACTCTGGGGCATTAGTGATGTAAGAACTGTCTTATGTCCCAGCTCGTATTAGCAAGTCTTAAAAAGACTCGGACTATCCAAGGGAGCGTATATACCATCTTTTGTTCAGAAATTCAGGTCATCATATATTTCTAACTGTAGTACTTGAGGATAGATAACTAACATGTTTTTATATTGTGGGATCTGAATGTTTAAGTGACATTCCATTTAGGAAAAAAAGTATAAAGGAGTACAAGCACTAATTTATGTAAAATGTCAAAAATATAAATGAAAAAAGCTCACTTCTATTTTAGACATTAAAGCGCTCATTTAAATATAGAAACACTGAATTGTCTTGAGTACTTCACAGAATGCTGTGCACTTCTATAAAAAGTGAATCCAGGCTAACAGAAGAGCAACACCGCTGGGGAAGGGATTACAACATGCACCAAGTGGACGGGGGAATGCATGTGAACCTACGTGGGAAGGACGGGAAAGGTTCTCTGTCATGCGCATCTACACTGGCATCCATAATTGAAGAGCCTGGCCATGTCCACACTCATAGCACATCTGGGCACTGCTCAGGGGCTGGAGAAGGCCAAATTCTAAGTGGTTCAGTCTCTATACCAAGCAGGGTCGGCTACAGGGGATGGTGGTAGAAAGGCTTCATCCACTGCCAAGAATATGCAAATATATGAACCCTGAAAACTGGGCCACATGTGGGTATATACCAGCTTGCTCCTACCAGGACAAGGGCCCCATCCCAATCTCACAGAGTCAGAGTGAACCAAGGTATGTCCTCCCAGCAGTAGTTTTGTGTGGTTCTTAATAGTGTAGATGCTCTGGTTACTGATTTAAAATTAAGTTTGGTCTATGGAGCCACAATTTAGGTGAGTTGCAGTTAGATGCTGTTAAGTCCCAGATCTAGTGAGGTCCAATCTATCCCTCATTCCATTCATCTTTCCCCTCCTTGCAAGAGGGTACAGTTCCCATTACCAAACAAGGGCTAAAGGGGCCCATTTACACACGCACAGTCTCTTTTTCAGGCCTGGATGCAGGACTGTCCTGTTGTCAATGTATTCAACATTTTTACACAGGAAAAAGCCTGAGTCTCTAATTTTCACAAGGAAAATGTGTTTGCAGTGGTCCTGTGTGAATAAGACCCAGGACCTGAGTTAATAAGGTAAAGAAATCTCAAACCCTGCATTTGACATCTCAGTGCATAAGTGGTTTCTTTTAATATTGGGCTTTTCAGTAAGTTACATTTACCCTTACTAGATTATTATTTGTTAATGATTTAGCAATGATTTGCTAACTTCTACTTCCAATGTCCTAAAATGATTTAATACAGAAACTCAAAAAGTTTAATTGTCTCACAGGCCATATTTAACATCTTAGTGGAAATTGTCTCAATACCAAGTGAAGAAAGGGCAAAATGACATTAGGTGTGATGAACAGTATTGTTATTCCAACTCTACAGTCTTCCACGGTTGCACATCTATTTCATAACCTCATTCCTCACTCAGAATTTCTTCATGTCTGGTAACTAGAAACATTAAGCAAGTCCTATATATGAAACACAAATCATTTAAACTCTCTGTATTATGCCTTGGTTATGGTACTTTGAGAGAACTAGAATTATTTATCCATTTAATAAATGGTATTTTATGTGGGGCTATTAGTACAGGAGAAATAAACTAATATTTTCATTTAATTAAATTTTTATATCATCCTGACAAAGTTCCTCTCCAAAACAACATGAAGTCCAAGCACAGCTTTTGGGAAATTGGACTTTTCGGTTGCTGCTGCTTAAGTTCAGTAAGAAATATGCTACCTAGTAGTCTCATCTTTAATTAATTTAACCAATAACGTACTTGTTAAGCCCCTACAATATTCAAGGTAAGAAGTCAGGTGTTGTTTGGTTAGGAAAGATAGAGGAATTTAACCCCTACCTGCAAAGAGTTTACAACATATTAGGAAGTTTTTGAGATGAGTTAATGGGAGCAAAATTTGGTCTAAGTTAAACAAGAAACTGATGAGAACTGGTCCTAACTGGAGAAAATGTTCTCAACAATCCCATAAAGTAACCTAGCATTCAAATAGTGGGTCAGCCCTCAAAGTCAGTTCAAGGACCAAACATGCGATGTTTAAAACTATGCTCAGATCTTGCTCCAGCAGGTAATGTCTCTTTCCCCAGTAACACTGATAGGATGGTTAACCATCTGAAGAGACTATATTCTGTACGTGTATGTACAATGTACACATACATGTTACGTATATGTAGTATATATGTGTATATAAATTTATATAGTCATCTCACATCTGTACCAGTACCCAAATTCTTTTGAAGTGTTTACATCATAGACCTCCTGAAATGAACTTGAAAGTATGATTAAATATGAAGATTAAGTAACCCAAGACAATGATAAGAGAGTTAAGCCTTCTTGAATGTCTTAACAGTATGCATAAATGTTCAAAGGGTGAATCTTGAATCCCACCAAATTCTGCCTCTACCATTTCCTAGCTATTGGTTAAATTACTGAAACTTTCTAAATTTCAGGGTTTCCATCTTTAAAATGAGGACAATAACAGAACCTTTTGTATGCAAAAGATTCCTATAAGGATTACGGGATGATATATTTGAAAGATTTGCACAATACATGGTGCATTCTAAATATCCAATGTATTTTAGCTGTTACTGTTGTCAGTATTATGTATATAACAAACATGGCACTAGGTTGTTTCATATGAGGGCTAAATGCTCAACAATGATGCTAGGAATTGGGTAGCCTTATTCCCATTTAGAAAACAAGAAACCTCAGGCACAAGGTAGTTAGGTAAATCTTCCAGTCTCATATCTTAAAAAAGTCACAGGTCCAGGCAGTATGATTCTAGAGCACAAGCTCCAAGGCACAGTGCCATACAACTGCTGTCAACCCTTAACTGTGGTACAGAGTACAACTACTCTCTGTAATTTATCACTTGTCTTTTAACTTTATCATATTCCCTGTCTCTTGCCCTGATAATAGAGTTTCAATGTGAGAATTTATTAGCATTTTTGTGTTTTTATTTTTCTTTTCATGCATTACCATACATAACTCTATCCATGAACATAACACCTGTTACTCATGGTTTTACTATTTGTGTCCAGTTTTAAAAATTACTGATCCATACAGATTTACTTGGGCATAATATACAAGGGGGGAACCCCAGATTCTTTTACCAAATAGCCTTTTACATCACCACCATTTAACTGAAGAGTTTGGTTTTCCTCACTGATTAGCATTCTTCATATATTAGTATCACCACATATTTGAATTATTTCACGATCTCAACTCATTCACGAACCTATTTCTATGTCAGAATCTCACTTTTCTTTCCAAACATACAAAAAGTTACACAAACAGCACAGAACAACTCATATTCCTTTAATCCAGTTTCTAGTATGTTAGCACTTTATACAATCTCAAGGTAATTAAGAACAAAGGGATACAAAGGTTATATCTCAATACTAAGGTTTGCAGACATTTTTACACTTTTCTCTTTGTACTCTTTTGTGCTTTCATTTTTTAAAAAAAGGAACATATATCACTTTTTAAAAGAATAAATATTTTCAATTAGATAAAACTAAGTTTAACTTTCAAAAACCAGTGGCACATGTGGTAAATAGTTTGAATGACAGAAAGAAGTATGATTTAAGGGAATAGTCAGATTAAACTTAGCCTCATAAATATGTGTATAGAAAGGCAGAAGAGAGACACGCCAGTGTTTACAGTGGGGAAAATAGCATGTCACAAAACAGTGCAATTAGAATGAATACAGCTTGTGAAAATCACAAGGAGAGACTCTGGGGGTCTGGAAAGGTCAGTCCTGGAGAGCAAAACAAGAGTTAAGCATATTGCGAGGGATCCTGAAGCCTAGGTCAAGGAATGTGGATTTCTCTCCTCCACGCCAGAGAAGCAGCAAAAAGAGCCGCCAGTGAGTACAACAGCGTCATTTACTCATCCCATCCACACTTACTGAGTGCCCCTAACGTGCCACACACAGCACTAGCCTAAGAACAGTGACTGAAACAAACACTTCATGCAAAAGCATTCCACTCACTTTTCCTAACATTTTGGAGTAGTAAATTTCTGGTTCATAGGACTAAATGGGGCTGGTATGATAAGGGAGGGGTATCACTGAGGAGGCAGGAGTTAAGCTGAACTTTTAGGAGCCAGAGAGAGTGAGACGCTGTTTTAGATAACAGGCAAAGAAAAGAATGAGATGGGGCAGATGTGGAAGCCTCTGAGGGGCTCTGAATGGAATTACAGGAAACAAAGTAGCCAGGTGGACAGTTTTCAAATTGCTAAGGACCTGGAAAACCTGACCACAACTTTACTGCTTTTTAATCTATGTAAATGAATCTATAAGCAGGAAAAAGCTTCAAAAGTACGGAATTCAGAATAATCTGATAAAAGCCATGTGTTGGTAAATCAAAAGGAGGAGAAAAACTAGTATCTAGAAAAGGGTAAGGTGGAATCGAAGGGTAAAGGACCATGTAGATCTAGAGCATCACTGTCAAGACAATGATCAAAGAATCTGGTCTTGACAGACAGCCGAAGGGATGAGAATTACATATACTTCAAAGGCAGCATCCACAGGCCATGATGATTATCTAGATTTTCCAGATGAAACTCAATCACAGACTGACAGCACTAACCCTGCCAGGGTGGGTGGCCACAAGGGGTTGGGAGGGCTGGGTAAAGTTAAAGGATGTGGGTTACAGAGGAGTAAAGACGTGCATGTTCTGAGTATCCACCTAATACACTTAGTTATGTCATACATATCTGCCATTACTGTTGGTTTAGGAAATATAACCTATGCTTTTTACAGAATGTCAGTTCTTAAACTGTATCTGAAAAAAAATTTCACAATGTGCATATTTTTTTTACTTTTCAGAATATTTCCCTCAGTCATTTCTATAGAAGAAACTTTGTGTGAGTAAAAATTTGTCTAATGGTCCTTCAGTAGTAAACCCTGGGATAGATTATGAAAATAAAACTATGACATCACCAGGCCCTCCTAATTTACACGGAAATGCAAGCTTCTTGATAACTTGTATCTTGTGTAAGCTTCTTACAGAAAAATACTGGTGGCAATCTAAAGACTTTCAGTATTGAGGGATTAATGCTTCTTTCTATGCCCACAATAATGTTGGTAATGAATTCCACTCTCTAGGAAAGGTGAAAAATTATACAAAATAAGGAATGCACAAAGCACATACTACATATCAGTGCCACAGCAGGGACTATCCCACAAGTGAGATTATATTAACCTCAAAATGCGCCTGGGAAGAATTGTACCCCCATGTTACAGATAAGAAAGCAGAGCCACAGACAGGCTAATTAACTGTCGTCATGTGCCTCGTGACACACAGCTAGCATTTTAACTGAGGTTACAGTACCTACCTCGAAGGTCTGGAAGAGACCTTAGAAAGCCTTTGCTTCCTATTCCTTGCTAAACCCAGTGAAATCAAGATGGAAATAAGGTCTCCTTTATGTGTGTGTGGATTCAAAAGCTGCACTACAGATCAAGCATAACTGTCTTTTAGATGCAGCACGGCCTGCTGTTTGAGCATCCTCTCAACAGTGAGAAGCAGTATTTTTTCTAGCCCACATTTCCTATTGAACTCCAGATGTAAACCTGATGGAGGCAGTGTACGTTAGTTACAGAGCAATAAAGGCGTTTGCCCGGTCATAATGTGTTCCGTCACACTCAAATGTGAGGTATTTTAATAGCCTCCCTGGGGACCCTGGACTCCTCTCAGAACAGACTGGAAGTCTACCAGGCAAGTACTTCCGGGAAAGAGAAAGGGAAGTACCTTCCTCAAGAAAGCGTCAGAACCAATGGTAATCGATGGCACAAACTACGTTGCGAAACAGTTTTTGCAGACTTGATGACTCAGAAAGAACATTTATGTCCAGGAGGAAGGTGTGTCATACTTAAAGTGCAGAAAATTTAAAGTATTTAAGGTATTAACCACAGTAGATCCCCTACTTCCCTTCCTCGGTTACCATATTGCAGTCATTGCAGTCGTGCCTAGAAGATGTTCTAAAACTGAAGTGATGTTTTTATTCTAAGTTCATATTGTTACTTGCTTTCAGTTTCTGCTTTTCAAGCAAAACGTCTCTCAGTCTTTGTACAATGAGTTTTTGCTAAGTGGTTAAAAACCAATTGTGTTTAAACCTTTTGAGATACTTGGTTTTATGTTGTATAGCTCAGGATTTGGTTTCTAAAACCTCAAATTTAGCATCTCAAGGAAGAATAGTATCTATGGCATGTTTGAAAAAAATGTTTTGAAATGAAGTGATGGGCATTTAAAACCAGGATTCAGAGAGCACACAGCTCCCTCTCGTCTTTTTCACCGGGAGAGAACAACACATCTGCATTATGCTGCCGGAGCACAGTTGCTCCGATTCTGTTGAGTTTCACAATGGACAGGGGAGCCACAAAGCCCACTCATAATACAGTATCACCACCATGAATGCGTGGGCAGCTTTCCCAATGGACACACTTCACAAAGACACAGAAAGGACCAGCACACCCAGCTAACACACTGCCGCCGCAGCTTCCTCCTTTCCTTCTAACCTGCACAGCTCTGAACACTGCACTGTACCCCCAACCACCACAAGCAGGAAGAACTTTAACTCAGCACTAGTGTCCTCCCCGGTCACTCTAAGGGTGACTCTGTAAATTCCAGATTTTAAGATATTCAGGAATTAGATCTAGAGAAGTAGAATTCTGTGGGCTACCTCTCCAGCCTAATAGTCCCCCCTTCTAAGAGAGACTACTCAAAATTCAAATAACATACAGATGACATTTTGGAAGATGACACATTCCATCACTAACTGCAGTCACTCACTGAACAGTTTTATGTTTGGCAAAATCATAATTGAAATGAAGAAACTACAAGGAAAAATCATGCAACAAGAATGGCCTCAAATACATTTTTTAAAATCTCCAACCAAATAAATGCATCTACTTCGCAAACAGACCAATTTCATTGCTGTGAGCATTAATTATTGATAGGAAGAGGCTTCTCTTTACTCAGTGCTCAGAAACAGTCCTCTTGTGTCCCAGTCTCCTCAGGCAGACATTTAAAAGTTTAGTCAATGGGTGGACAGTATCTCTTTATAAATCTTCAAACTCACAGTATCGGGCCTCAGATGTGCTGTGGTGGTAAAGAGGGTGGGTCACCAGGTCCTCTTGGAAGGATCTGCTGCCCAGCTGCGGGTAACATGGCCAGCACACAGCCTCCTGCTATCAGCTCCCTGAGTTCATCTCATCTGCTGAAAGTTTCACCTGCAGACGTGCCCTCCCCGGCCTCCAGGGCCTGAGCTACCAGGCACACTTGCTCTGGAGCCCCTCAAAGGACGCAAGAGGAAGTCTTTTAGCCGGGCTTGCATCAGAGCCAGACTTCTCCCTCTGCCCAGTCCTGTTTCCTGCCCCTTTCCTTCCTAGGCATCTGTTTCCAACAAACATCTTCACCCCAAACTCTGTCACTTCTCTTTTCGGGAAGATGCTAGGTATTCCCCTTCTCAGCGTACCAGGGTACTTCAGAGCACGAGTTTCAGGGTGTAGAATACACCTTAATGAAAGGAAGGAATATGTAGATCTATCCCCAGTGTGATACATGGAAAAACAACATTGTAAAGTTCTTATATTTTGCCTCTAAGATTGCAAATAGAAAGCATCATGCACAATATTATTGATTAGTTGGGGGGGTGGTGCACACCTGTAATCACAGTACTTGGGAGGCTGAGACAGGAAGATTGCCATGAATTCGAGGGCAGCCTGAGCTACATAGTGAATGCAAAACCAGCCAAACTACACAGTGAGACCCACTGCCTCAAAAAAAAAGTATTATTGATTTCTGGGTAGCTTCTACACACCATGCACAGGAGAAAAAAAAAGGAGTAAAAAATCTTTCACTTTAGATTACATTCTAGGGGTTGAGAAAATAAACAGATCAATAATTAATATACTACAGTACAGTGTCAGGGTCTGTCAGAAGTAAAGCGAGGTGAAAAGGTACGTGCTGAGTGACTGTGTTAGCATGTACTGTTTAAAGGCCCCAGGGAAGACAGGACTTGCGCAGTCCTCACATTGCTGGGTTTGCACAGTCCCTTACACAATTGCATCAGTTTCCTGGACAGTAAGCATCATTCTGACAACAAGGAAAAATCTCTTCAGGTTTAACTTTACTCAAGTGGTATTTTTTCTGATCTGCAAATCTGCCTCCTGCATGGAACTTTCCATCTTAAAGCTGGATGACTAACCTGTGTACCAATTCTGTCTTGAGGAAAGAGTAGCAGGAGCCATCATAAGCTGGCACCAGACACAGCTGTCTCAGGCAGATGGCTTTCCTGGGCAATATTATAAGCCTGCCAAAGTTTTTAAAATATGAAAGGGGTTTCTGTTTCATTAGTACTTCATGGTTGACCATCCATAAACACCTGGTGTTCAAATTTCTTCCTCTTGTGAAAATGTAACCACATAAGGTTTTAACAATGAAGAGTGTACCGTTATACTGTGTGCTCTTTGTCCGGCTCATCTAGTACTTAAGGTCACAGGCACATGTAGAAGGAACATCCTTTCTCAAATAGTTTGAGATGACAAATTAAAATGAGGACCAACAGAAACAGGGGGAAATTAGTAAAGACAAATTAAGTTACTTTGATCCTTTCCAATACTCAAATGTTTTGTCCACAGGGAATCCAAAGGCTTCATAGACTTCTACATCTTTAACAGATTTAAACACAAAACAAGTTTCTTTCTGAGAATAACTGTGGATATATCTCTACTTTTTTCTCATACTTTAAGACATGCACTACCTGAATAGCAACACTAAGTTGTATTCACGCAAAGTAGGAACCAGGCCATATATCCACCTTGTTGAATTCCTGTTATAAGGTAAAGAAAAAAACAACAGACTTAAAGTTGAGAAAAAGTTTACATTTACGTGCTATAATCTACTACTTTTTAAAAGATTAAACTGCCGGGTGTGGGACAACACACCTATAATTCTACCACTGGAGAGGCTGAGGCAAGAGGATCACTGTGAAAATGGCCAGCATGGGCTACATAGTGAGTTCAAGGCTAGTCCAGACTATATACCAAGTTCCTCTCTAAAAAAATTTAAAATAAATAAATAAATAATTAAATAAAATATTAAACTGTCTCAAGGTTATAATTTTTACTATTTATATTTATAAAAAAGGAGGTAACACCTACCTAATTACCTCACCAAGTCAGTAAAAGTATTTTAAAATAATTTATAAACTACAAAATTATCTGTAAATATAAGATGGTTTTACAACTGCAGCTTTCTTGTTTGACTTAAATGTTAACATTATTATTGTGATATAATTTTTAATGAATAAAAATGCTCTCATTCACTTAAGAAGTGTTTATTTAATACCATATTTTACGTTATGCGGAACATAAGAAGAGATAGTTATCTCCATCCGGAAGGAACTTACAAATCAGATTTGACAGGGGAATATGGGAGAGGGGTGGTATTAGTTTTTTGCTAATGTGTACTGAACATTTTGTATGTGACAGATACTATTATAATACTTTACATGTGATAACTCTTTTAATCTTCAAAAATCTTATAAAAGGGTGACATTTTTGTTTCATTTTATAGATGAAGATGAGGCATAAGAAATTCAGATGTCTGCCCAATATTAGAATCCCAGGAAGTAACAAAGTTGAGTCTTACATTGGGAGAGTTAGCCACAGTGTTATGGTCTATCTCAAGCTGGTCAAAGGAAACACAGACACACACTGTCACACACATACACACATACCAATAACCCAATAACAATAATGAAAATTACCAATATTAAACCAATAAACAACAGATAAAAGTAATAAGTTTGGGGTAGAATGGTCAAGGAAGTCTTCATGATAGAAAACCAGCAAGGATTCAGATGAAAAATTAAGTAAAGGACAAGTAATATATTTACATATGTTATTTTTTGAGGACACATGGGTATACATTATTAAAATATGATGTATATATAAAATGCAAAAATCTAATATGTACATTTAAAATATCTTATTGGGAATGCACTCTTTTGTAGATTACAGTCCATAATTTTAAAATACAGTAAAAACTGTACTAAAGTAATGTCTGACTACATATCTATGTATGTCTTAGTATATAATCCACTTTATTTCAAAGAATTACAATTTAAGTATTGTTCTATAATCAAGATCATTCACTCCTGTCTTATTTTAATGGAAAATAACTTGAAATAGAATAATTTATGTTTTTCTATAATACAAAATGCCATCAGACAAATTAATTATGCTCAGTTTGCATGAGAAGGCACTGTGTTGATTTTAATGGTATAGACAGGAGGCTGCTTTTTGTCCCTCTAGATTTTTTATTATTGTTATAATTGCAACATTTAATATGCAGGAAAACAATTTTAAAATAATACATAAAGTAGTATCTAACAATGCCTTCTATGTATTTAAATTTCCAGTCAGCTACCTTGTTTATTGGTCCTGTGTATAGCCATCAAAACTTACCAAGTGGTAGGTCTGGGCCTTTAAGATGTTCAGATCAATAAAGTTTTCTTCATTATCTGTCTCCTCTTCCTTAGGAAAATTTAAAAAAATTGAAATTATAAAAGTATTATAATTTAAAGATATACTTCCGGCTTTTGCATACATAATATATGGAGCTATACTAAGCTCGACATAAAGGCTGCTTCAGCAAAGTATACTCAAAAGCCTAATAAACGCATGCATAAAGTAGGGTTATTAGCAGCTCAAATGTTCTTTGAAGCTTGGATGGCATCATTTAAGTAGAATTTTTTTACGTCACTGAAGGAAGAAGAAGGGAGGTGAAGGAAATGTGCCATGATGCTCAACTGAGGATAAAGATAAAAACAGGAGAAAACAGCTCCAAGTGGCACCTCTGAAGCAGTGGAAATCACTCATGGAAACTTGGAGCGACATGACTGAAGTGGGCAAGCATAAATGATGACCAGACACAAAGCCTCTCTTTGGTTCCAGGGACCAATCACAGTGATGCACACTTTTTACACATCTTTCATGCTCAAACTCAATGCGGTAAAGTAATGGCTGCCAGTGTTGCTTCGTCTGTGGCCTTGTGGCCCTGAAACCTGCTCAAAAGGTGGTTCGGGTGGATTGCAGTCGATCTGCCGACCAACTGGATGTGAGGTGGGGGTTTGGATAAGAAATGGCCTTTCGGGAGGTGATTGTCTGCTAATATACACTACGTATGGAGGCTGAGTAGGGCCCGTACCTTGTAGAATCAAACCTGAACTTCCTTTTTTCTTCAAATGTCTTTGAGGTGACAAGTGACAAGGTAGGTGAAACAAATTTAAAAAGAATACTGTATAAAGCTGGGTTCTCCCGTTATATGATCTCATGAAGAACCAACTCACAAATAAGTGTTCTCTGGTAAACACTTCCATTTGTAGAACTGTTCAGCATTTCTCGGTATTACTATTCCCTGTGACTGGGTCAGTGGGAAGCTGTAACAGATCCATCTACACAGCACAATTACCTCAGGTCCAGACCCTTGAGGAATGACGGTTTGGGTCACCCTAGCCAGCAGCAACACAATCAGCTATGGGGCTTGCTCAGGACAGAGAGAATATGAGATGGTAGTGAAAGAGAGCAGTTGCAAGTAAGAGTTGCGTTGCCATGACCCCTTCCACATTATTTTGTTATGAATATATTTGTATGTAAATATTTTGTTTTTTTTCCCTCCTTTATGGTTTTATCATGTAACATGAGATGTACTGATTATGATTGCCATGACATGTAACATTATGTCATATTAAATATTTAATATAACTTTCATAATATTTGAGTATGTTAGCTTTATCATGCAAATGAGATCACTGATTATGACTGCCATACTTAGTATTAATTATATGTTGTCAAAAACATTTAATGTTTAAGTATGTTAGTTTTACATCATGATATTTAAGTTATAAAATAGCAAAAAGAATACCTATTACTCAAGATCTTTGTCACCTCTTTTGGAGAAAAGGTAGTACATTATTTGCTGTATGCAAATACAAACTATTAAACTAGGTAGAATTATGATCTTACTATTACCTTTATTTGGAAATCAAGTATGGTTTTAAAAGACATGGGGCCGGGGATATAGCTCAGTGGCACAAGCACCTACCTTGCAAGCACAAGGTCTTGAGTTCAATTCCCAGTACCAAAAAAAAAAAAGATGCGTATGGGTGCCAAACTGAAATGGGTAGACGTGTGATCACGATCATTAATTGTTGATTTGGGCAGGCAATGCCTAGATAATTGATTAAACATTATTCAGTTCGTGGCTGTGAAGGTATTTGTAGATGAGATATTTGAGTCAGTAGACTATGGCCCTTCTGAACATGGACAGGCCTCCTTCAATCTATTAAAGATATAGATTAGAACAAAAAGGCTAAGAGATATTTTATAGCTCTGCCTCTCTTTGAGCTAGGACATAAGCTTCTCTTGCCGTCAGACTCAAACTGAAACTTACACTCTCAGCTCGGTGCTCCTGTGTCTAAGGCCTTCTGATTCTAGCTGGGACTATACTACTGGCTCTCCTGGGTCAGTGCCTTGCCAAACACACATTTTGGGATTACTCAGGCTCCATAACCAGAGGAGCCAATATTCTGTAATTATCTCTCTATAAATATGCACGTGTGTGTGTGTGCGTGCGCGTGTGCGCGTGCGTGCGCATGCATATTCCTATGGGTTAAGTTACTGAACATTGCTAAGAGATTATTCAAAAGGAATTCAACTATAACCCACCTTAGAAAAAGGTTTTAAATTAGGATTCTAATCTTAGTGATTCAGAAGACACAACAAATTCCTACCATTTTTTCAACTAATTGGCACATTTAAAATTTTCTTATTACTAATTACTCTGGATATGATTACTTAGAGTAAGTGAGAATATTCTGTGACATGACCAATACTTTTAAAAAATTATCAGTGTGTCCTATCTTATTTTGGCCAGTTTAAAAATGAAAGTTTCCAGTTTCTAAATGATTACAGCAGAACTTTGACTGCCAGAAATGATTTTCACCATCTTCAGCCACCTAACAAACTCTGGCACTGGGATGAAAACGCCACCCGTAAAAGGCTTTTCAGCACTGAACCAGTTGCCTTCGCAAAAAGGATGAGAGACAGAAAAGATGGACCATACAATAGCACGATAATAAGGAAGGAAAGAAAAAAATCAAGAGACGTGGCACAAAGAAGCGCACCTTGAGACAATCCCTCCAGGAAAGGCTTTCATTGTGTTCTTGAGAGGAGGGTCTTTACCTCATGGCTGGGAAAAAGCATGTAGAGAGGCTGCTTTCTAATTTGTTTCTCTAAAACTATGCACTCAATAATGCTTTTAAAGAACTTTTAGCAAAAAATTAGGTGTAAGTTCTAACGTGAAACAGCAATGTGCTGACAGGTTTTATGGTCAAATATTTAATGAAAACCTCCGATGCACGGGCCTGCACGATAAACTGGAGATGTAACAGTGAACTAGAAAAGGTTTCTGCCCTTAGAAAGTAGGGAGTTTGTTCCCCCCCAGTGAGTACTTCTGAGTTACATGTCTTTGAAGGTAAGATTGGGTATCTGTTGATAAACTTAATAGCTATTAAGTAGTTATTAACAAGGCAAGAGGAGGGAAATATCAGATTAGAATAACTGAGGTGAAAAATTAGGAATATGTGAAGACTTAGTTTCTGAGTTTGAATGACAGAATTTATAGAAAATAGTCTAAACTTCATAAAATGTCCCAAGTACGCTGGACTTGGTCCATCCTCTCAGTTGTTCCTCAGATGCCCTCCCTCTCGCTGCCTTGGCTGTGCGAAGCTCCTTCCTGCCTGACAGCTTGCACCCTTGCTGTGTCGCCGTGGCTTACTGCCTACGGCCCGTGTAACCATGTGCACAGTGGACAGATGTATTTTCCCGTCTTTTAAGGTTTATTACTTTTAAATATATTTTTAAATGGAGTAATTTCACAATGGTTTCTTTCCTTCTGTAAGTAGCAGAGTCATATTTTCATAAAGTTAAAAATGTTTGTTTATATTGCTGATAAAATACATGTTAAAGGGCTAGGGATACAGTTCAGTGGTACAACACTTGCCTAGCAAATCTGAGGCCGTGGGTTCAGTCCCCAGCATACGCATGCACACACACGTGCACACACACAATACTTATATATATATTAAAATTTTGAACACATGAAGAACTATTGAAAGTAATCGTCCACATTTTATGCATTTATAACTAGTATTAACATATTGAAGTCTTCTACATATTTTATATTCTTGAGAGGACATAAAATTTATCATCTTTTTCTCAATTTTATTACATAAGTGTAAACTGTCACTCATATGTCATCAAAGTGTCTTTGTAAACAACTTTTAATGGCTATATAATATTCTATTTGGATGTACTCTAATTAATTTATCATATGATATTAGAATTAATCCAGTGATTGACACCTTTGTGACATACACTAAAATACAGACTATGTTTACAATCAGTTGATTTAGAAAAGTCATGTAAATAATTGGTTTTTGACAGAAAAATAATAAAGTTGTTCTTTTGACTATTTCTGTGTGCACCTACATTTTCTCCAACATCACGGTCACTCTACCTCTAGGCTGAGACACAGTTATCCTGAGAAGAAGGTGCTCTTGCCTCTATCATCTGAACCAGCTGAATCTGCTGCAGCAAGATGACTGTTAGCTTCATGGGTGAAATGTCAGACACAGAAGAGTGCAGATCCTGAGAAACAACTTAAATGTCGTTGACTACTTAAGAGCACCTTAAAAATTTCTGTAGCAATGTACTCATTCTAATTTGAGAAGCACAGAGGAATTCCTTACAAATGGGTAGTATTCATATGAGGCAGAATGTATTAATCCCAAATTCTACTCTTCTAAATTGTTTGTTAGTCAGGCTATTCAACAATCACTGTTAATTCCTATCATTTATTTTGAAACCCTGTATCATTTTTATTGTTTTTGCTTTCTTTTATTTTTGTCTGTGTTGTCTTTTTGGTTTTTTTTTTTTTAATTCTTTTTAAAATAAAAAAAATCATGAGTGGTTCTTAGTAAAATATTTGCTCATATAATCAGTGATATATATGTTCTTCTACAGTTTAAGAACCTCTGCTAAAGTTCACCAGAGAACAGGACCATGACCTTAATCCAAGGTCTAAACCACAGATACTGGATGTAGTATATAAAAGCTTTTCTCCTCTAGAAACCATTAAAGAAAACACATTCCAAAACATGAAAGTACAAGGGAGTTAAGGGAGGGAACTCAAGGTGAAGACAACAGAGATCAACAACACACGTACCACGGATTCGTCATCCAGTTTATTTAAAGTCAATTCTGCATCCTCTTCCGGAACAGTTTCTTCTTCTACTTCTTCCACTGGATACGATGGTCTAAAATAATTAGACTTAATGTGAGAGCTTAAAAAAACTCAGTGAGATAAAGGCACAATGGAAACAATGAGGCCTGGTCTTTTGGGCTCCTGCAATCTCTGTTAAATGTTTCTTATCCTTTCGGAGACTTGCTGTGTAAGAGTAAAACTGTTTATCTCCAGATTTAAAGAGTACATTTACAAAAATGAGATATGATCATATTGTCATCCATCCTACACTCCTTACAAATATACATTTAAGTGAGCCTACATCTTTCTCACATTTTTACACACCTGCACTATACTCCTTCCAATAGCAGCACCATATTTAAACTGGCAGACTATGCTAAACATTGAAGTTGTTTCCAGACTTTTGCAAAACAATATTGCCAAGATCATCTGTGTACATTTATCTTTCTGTGTATCATTTAGAATCCATGTGTACAAATGGAATGGCTAGATCAACAACTCTGCACATGTTACTGTTTTGCTACATAATGCCAAAATTGGCTTCCACAGTGTTTGTCTAGATCATATTCCCAACAATAATGAAGAACAGCACCCCTATTTCCATACATTCAATATGTTTTTTCCTTTGGCTTCTCATAAATTAAGAAAATTAATACTCTGCTTGACCTGTATTAAAAAGTATCTTCCATAGTCTTATTACTTATAATCTTGGCAATTGAGACTATTACAGTTTTTACCAGACAGACTTGCCAACTCGTTCTTGCACAGATCCTAGGTTTAATATCAGACATATTATACAGCTTTCCTTCACACCACCCTCCCTATACCCATCTGGTCTGTTGGTGTTTCTATAGTTTTATGTTCACATTTATATCTTTGATCCAACCGAAGTGTATTTTTATATACAAAATGAGTTTTATTATTTCCCAGAACTAATTAGTGGTCCTAACACTAATTACTGAATAATCATTTCTCCATAAAGATCAATGCCATGTATTCCTCTAAAAACACCCAAATGCATTTGAGTTTATTTATGGCAACTCATTTTGAAAATCCGTACCTTAAATATGTTACCCAAAGTAAGACACTATTAAGGAAGAAAAGCCCTGTGAAACAAGTCTACCTCTTTAAAACATAAATTTTCTAAGTTTTCATTAATTAAAATTAGATAATACCTCAAAAGCAATGTTCTTCTAGGGCATTTGGTACATTCAGATATAAAAATTATCATCTATAAGTAGATAAATAATTTCTACATAATTATATTGCTGATATAGTCTCAAATTCTCTAATTATATAGCTAATATATTTGATTGTTGACTTTCCTCCTTTAATCTTCCCCAGGTAGATAGTCCCTATAAATTACCCAAGACACAATGCCTATGTCAGGAATAAGATGTGCCTAGAAACAAAGGAGGTACAGTCTTGGAGTGGTTGAAACATTACTAGTTTCTGGCAAAGTGAGAATATATTAGGCTATGCAGATTTAGTTATTTCAAAAAAATTATAAACAGAGCAGCACATCTCATAACTTAGCTTTTCTTAGAATCTTATAAAGAAGTATTACAGATCATGTAGTCATTCTTATATTGCTCTATGTGGAAATGTTTGGGTTAAACAAAAGAAGGTGCCGTGTTCTAGTTTAAAAACAGGTGAACACCAATATCTTCCTATGGTTCAACCCAATGATAACCTCAATCAAAGAAGTTTTTACACGTACTTATTAAGAGGAAGTAGATGAGAGGATATAGTTGAATAGATGTTAAAATATCATCAGGTAATATTATTATATGTCTATTTCTATATAAGTGAATTCTAATCCAAAAATCACTGCTTGTCCATTTTATTTGCAATATCTTTCACATTGTCACCTATGAATAATTCTAATCTTCAAACGATGAAGATTTATATATTTTCTAATTATGATCTATATACATAGGCTTTATGATATTATTCATTTACATGCTCAAAATTTATTGACTTTGTGTCATGTATGATGCAACATGTGGAGTAATAACTATAGTGTTATTATTGGAAGATTGCAGGATTTTTACCAAGAAAACCATACTTATGCATAAAGTTTTTAATTCCACAGGACAAATACATATAATCATAAAATATGTTCAGGTTAGAGAAAGAACTAATGAACAATGTCACCTGGCTTCTTCAGTATGATGCCTAGTCACTAAGAGAGGGAAAGAAATTCTTTTAAAGTCTATCTTGCTCTTCTTAAATCTCTATCCGTTACCTCCATCAACGTTCCATGATTGTGTATAAATATATGCACCAAGATACTTTAATTCTTTTTCCTAAATTGACAATGATACACAGTCCTCATTAAGCCCTTAATAGCTGTGATTTTGAACAGAGAAGGAGTAAATTAATATCTAACATTATTTCACAAGTGGTTTTGAAGACAGACATTCCAATTTTGTCTCCACTGACTTTTCTTAATCACCTGTGGCACTTTCTGTTCAGAACAGCCAATTCTTATCAGTTCAATTGAACAGTTCTGCACCTTCAAGAAAAATGCTATGCAAATATGATCACTGTCGTCAGGGTAGGGAATAGTTACCTTTTCCAGGTGAAGCCAGTATATTTTAATGCTTCTTCAGCTAAACAATCAAGAACATAGCATATGTGCTCTCCATAACCTGACTTTAATTTTGAAGGAGGAAAATCCGCAGTTCTCCCCTGAAAAACAAAAGATAAACAAGATTTGTTAGTTATCTTCTATGTGGCAAAATATTTTAAGAACTGATGAACACATGTCTTTTTCAAATAACTTAAAATAACTGTAATTACATTCTTAGATATTCATCTAAGCCTTTCACTCCATTGATACATTAAAAAAATAGAATAAAGACATTTCATTGTTAAAAGTACCAAATTAAAAGCTAATTATATCACAGCACCAGATGTTGGGATGAAAAAATATTCATAGAAAGTCCTAGCTTAGTAACATATGAGGTGTGATTAAAAACCATGGTGAATACTTACTTTTGAAAAAATTTATTATAGTAAAAGACAACTGCCATCAATCCCCCCAGACACACTGATCCCAAGCAGTGTTTGAAGTCCTCTTTCATGGGTACCCTCAGTTGCATTGCTGTGGTTGCGCTGCTGTCTTGAACTGATTCAAAATGTTTACCTCTTGTGGTCATTTGGAAAGATCAGAAGTCACCAAGTGCCAGATCCAGTGAATGAGGAGGATGAAGACACACAAGGAGTTTTTACAAGACTGTCAGTGGCTCTTGGCAGCAGTGTTCATTGTATTTTAGATCACACTTTGTAAAGACATGAAGGGACTTTGAGAACTACTTCACAAAATGACAAGAATGGTAAGATATGTGTGTCTGAAGCGAGGGGAGTATTTTGAGGGGATTAATAGCAACGTGTCTTTAATTATAGTAAAGTTTTAAAATTTAAATATTCATTTGATCACCCCTTGTATCATTTAAACAACTATAAGAGGGACAGAGTGATGCGCTTGCAAAAATTAGTAGCATGTCTTATTTCTTTTCTCTAGGAAAAGTCAGAAACGAAAAGTACAAGTGCTATTGTGGTCTATTAAGTCAAAGTTCCCCTTCAAAATATAAAGTGTATCAACATCACTCTTTTAAGAGGAAGAAGTAAGTACCCATACATGTACCTCTGAGACATACCAAGGTTAAGGAAAATATCATTACTTTGGCCTATAAAGACTATTTCAGAAGTGGCATTAACATTGTAATAGCAACCATTCTGACGTTTTCCCAGACAACAAATTCAGAGACACATATATGTACACACACAATCCCACAGGAGTCATCTTTGAGGCTATCATCTGTTACTCAAACACCAATATGAAAATCTGTAACTTGGGAAAGTGCACAAAAAAGAGTGTTTACACTTACAAATGACCGGAGCTCAGATAATATGTTAGATATCGTTGCGTTAGGATCATCATATTCCTGAGGCTGCTCAAAGGTACGTCCTGCTTTGTTAATCAGCCAAGCAGCAAGAGTGCAAAACATGTAGAACTGTTCACCAGGGTTGGTAGGGAGAGCAAAATAGTGTCTGTTTCAAAATAAGGGAGAAGGGGAGAATGTGAAATAATGCAAATAATTCTATAATAACTACTGCAGCCAAGTCCAAAATTGCTAAAGAATCATCCCCAACCAGACTTCAAATCAAAAGACACCGATAATTCACTCTTTGAAGTTCCCAGTAATGTACAGCATTCAAACTAAAGTTTTGAATCCACAGGAGTAGAACAGTTACTACTGTACACAAAATATTAAATCAAAAGCCTGATAGGAAATGTAGTGCATGTTAGAAGGTGCAGCATATAAACTTCCAAAATTACTTAAGTAATAATTCTTAAGTAAGTACCATCTAAAAACAATAATTTGGAATTATGGGAAGATCACTGAGAGTTACTCAGTATGCATTTTTACTGTTTCCCATCTATCCCTCGCACCTATGTTAGACAGTTAGTTGCTTTCATCTCGGCTGCATACTCAAAATAACTGAGTAGCTTATAAAAATACCGCTACCGGGGTAAACTCGGCTTCTTCCTGCATCCATGCACCATGACTTCTGGTAGTGGAATCCCACCCAGCACAGGTAGATTTCAAGAATTTCCTACATGGCTCTGGTGAGCAGCCAGGACTGGGCACCCTTTCACACTCCCAGTCTGATGAACAACTACTGAGTTCTGCTAAATCCCCTACTCTGCTGGAGACAGCCTAGGCTATCAGTATGATTTATAACAAAGCGCAAGAAAAATAAAACCTGTTAGCAACATCATTCAAGTTAGTTTGATAAAAGATCGTATTGTGCTGTCTTGTGTAGCTATCACTTTTATGTTTATAATACACACAGCTACTAAACTGCTATCATAAGAAGCAGTGGTCTACACTTGTTTTTCAAACTTTTTCTTTCAGGGTAAGTGTAAATATTCTACAAGACAACAGAAGCTATAAAGAAAAAGTCCTGAAGTCCCTCTCCAGGTATAATGCTTACAACCCTTTCCCAGCACCCACTCACCAACAACTCGTTCTTTTATCAACTGAGAACTTCCCGAGGGCAGAGGAATGGATGCTGCTAGTGTAGACCCAGGACAGCAGTTCTCACGCATGACTGTGCATCCACATCACCCAAAAGCTTGATAAAACATAAACTGCTGGCCCCACCCCTAGACTCTCTGAAAACGTGCGCCTGGGAAAGGGCCTGAGGAACTGCATTTCTAAATGCCCAAGTGAGGCTGAAACTTTGTCTGACGACCGTGCTGAAGAGAACCGCTGGACGAGGCGGGTATGTTCGCGCAAATCTGCCACCCTGCTCACCCGCTGAGGAAACAGTACAGAACCTTAAAGCTGTTTTCTTGGAGTTTGACACACAAATTTGGAAAAAATAATACATTTTATTAACACAGAAAATGTTAACACAGAGCTTGTCTATATTATTATGATCAATTTAAGTAATAATCCCCATCCTATCTTTTCTATCATCAACCAAGCTGAACTACTTTTTTCGGCGGGGGGTAACTTTTCTCCTATTATGGACTAAGCAGCATGTACAGTTCACAGAAAGCCTACATATCTTTCAATTCAAATTATAAGAGTGCAAAGCAATGAGATCAAAACTGCCAAGGAAAATTATTTGAACCCAGTAAAGTTAAAAGAAAGTACTCTAGATTCTTAATATTGTCTCTGACAGAATTAAAGTAAACAATGTAGGTACAGAAGTGAAAGAAACTTTAATACTTTCAGGAAGCAATAAAACGTACTGACCCGGCTATCACTAAGCTACAGTGATTTGAAGAACAGGTGCCAGCTGTCCTCTACTTCAGCAACTACAGTAATGCACTGGGGAGCCAAGGTGCTTTGCAATACGGTCAACTTTTCTCCCCCACCAGCAAAGTGCAGACACTTAGTTCTAGACTAAGAAGCCAGTTCCGGAGTTTGTCTTCTCTACCTCTCCGTTGCTGACAGTACTGCCAGTGAAGGCGGAGGGCTTTTGCACAATTGGTGCACAAGGTTACTAACGGCAAGTTCACTCCTGGTTGCCACGCTTGCCCCGGGAGGCAAGGTCTTGTGCAGGGGGCACTTTAGAAACACGCGGCAGTGCTCATGGCATTCAGGCCCAGAGAAGAGAGTGGGCATGTCGGTATATTTTAGTTTCTTGTGTTTTTCTGCGTTTTCTATGTTTATTTCCTTTACAACAGTTTGTGTTTTGCGTGTTTAAGGAGCAGGCAGGCTGTCCTCCAGTGCTCGCCGCCCTGCGGTTCCAAGACCCGTCTACTTTCCCTACAAGAGTACCCCAGCCGCGCGGCGGCCCCGGCCGCGGAAGACTGGGCCCGGACTTGCTAACCCGCACCCGGCGTCCAGCGGGAGAGGAGGGCGCTCCCGGGGCCGGTTCGGGCGCCGGGACGCGCGCACCCACCTGGACGGGGGCTTCAGGCCGCTCTTCCGGAGGAGCCCCTCCTCGTAGCGGAGCAGCTTCAGCTTCTCCACCAAGTCCTCCATGACCACGAACATGTGGTAGGCCGCGCCTGGCCCGCGCTCCACCACCGCCTCCCCGGCCCCTTCGCCGCGAGCCCGAGACACCCCGTCCTCCAGGCCAGTAGGGGAGACCACGGCTGCGGCGGCCGCCATCGCAGCAACTACAGAAAGGAGGGCTCTGCGGCTTTGGGCCCTGAGACCTCCGCGGCCTACCGCCGCCACCCGTTACCAGGCGACCACAGGGCAACCGGTCACCAGGGAAACTAGACCCGCCTCTCACCCGCCCTTTAGGTTTTTTTCTAGAGGCTTTCCAACCAGAGCGCGCTCCCCTCGTGACGTTGCAGGAGCCCGCCCTTTGCTCCTCCTCTGGGGGCGGGGATAGGAGCAGTCCCGCCCCCGCAGAGGCGTGGCCTGCCGAAGCCTCGGCGGAGCAACTGGGGCGGCTGCAGACTCTCTGCCTGCCAGGCTGCTTTAGGCTGGGCCGAGGCCTGCTGGACCTAGCTAACCGGGGCAGCTGAGCGGGCATCTGGGCACCGGGTAGCAGTTAACAAAAGGTTAAAGGGAAGCGAAGGTGCTCTGTGTAGGGGACGAAGCTAGCCCACTGATTCCTTCTGTTTTCTCAAATCTGCAAGTTTTTGTAGCTGTAGCGATAGTTGGTATTATTTTCACCTTAGGGACTTCCTAACGAAATTTAAAAAAGAAAATTAATCGTTCATTAGGTAATGCTGTATTTGACAATATATGGCTTGCGCTTTATTACAATGCCTGCTACAATGCCTTTTTGCAGCTAAAAAGTACTGTACTTGGTTGGAAGGGGGTAGGGACAAGACAGATGATGCGCAAGAAACTGGCGCATTAGGAAGGTCTTGTGCTACTTCAAAAACGAGAGTACTAAGCTCACATCCCGCTGCTTACTCTGTTTCAAGCCCGCTGTGTGTGACATAAAGTTTTGAAGTGCTTCCTTCAACGCAACCGAGAGATTATTTTACAAGGACTTATCTACTTGCAAGTGTAACTAGCGAGGCTTTCTGTATTCTGCAGCTGTTGATCTAGGAAAATGCAAGAAAGTGGACCTAACAGACCACAGATGTGACCCAACTGTACAGTTCTCAGAAAGTTTGTGCATCAAGCAATTTTTCTAATAGCTGTGTAAAAAATGAGAGACATGGTAGGGGCCTGGCTGTCTCGGGAGAAGCTAATTTAAGGCAAGGGGTTGAATATGTGATTGTGTTTATGATGTGGCCTTAAGGGAATCTCTGAACTTTTTTATCTGCCGCGGAAGTATATGGAAGGGCCATTTCTTTGACATAGCCGAAGTTTTGAAATGAACCTGTAAATCTCTGATTTTGTTGGAAAGTTCTGCAGCATACTTTTCATTTAAATCAATCTACCAGTAACTTGTTTCTGCTACTAATAGAAGTTTCTAAGTGAAAAAAAGGTAAATAGAACATTTTATTCATCAAGTAAAGGACATGCATAAAAGTACTGATTATGCAGAAAATAACCCCCAGGGAGAAGCACTTTGAGAACTGCTTCTTGAATAAACGACATTGGTTGAGTCATTAATTACAGTACTTGCTTTTGGTAAAACTAAGGGTGGAAATGGACTTTACTTTACTACCAAGTGAATATTTCCTTAGGCTTTTATGAGACAGGGTCTCACTTTGTACTTGCAGGCTGGCCTTGAACTCCCTTTGTAGTCAAGGCTGGCCTGAATCTCCCATTGATCCTCCTGCCTCAGCCTCCCAAGTACTAGGATTACAGGCATACACCACCAACACCTGGCTTATTAGGCTTATTAGAACAGTGGTATGCCCTACCCTAGCACACACATATACCCAGCTAATGCATGTGGTGAGCAAGGGAATATACCTTTATAACTTGCAGAGTGCAAGACCGATGTATAGTTTTTTAAAATTGGAAACAAAAGAAAATTTAGATATATATTTTCGGATACTTGGTCATCTGTTAAGCCATCCATGGCTTTGTAATACTCTCAAAAGCTCTCACATTTAAGAGTTGAATTGGTTGCACCAAGGATGGTAGTTGTTCATGCAGCCCACATAAAATGCTCTGACATTTTCAGAAAGTTACATAACACACAGTCAGAAATAGTCAAACATTGCTTTTTGACTGACAGGAAGCCTTCTAGCGATGTATGTATTTTGACTGGCATGGAAATAAAACTTCTTCCAGAACCTAGCCATTTTCTTCCCAGATGGAGTACTGATTCAGCTTGGCTTAGAAGCAGTAGAAAGAAACTTTGGCTTTTAAGTGTGAAGAAGAAAAAGAAAATTAAAGAATAAAGTGTCCTCAGTAACTTTGGCACAAAGAGAATGAAACAAAAGAAAAGCCAACTGTTCAACACTATATGTTTTCCCACAGGGCAAAAAAAAAAAAAACACTGAAAACTGAGATATCATTCATTTTTATAAGGCATAAGAATATTTTTTTCTGATTCTTTGTAATCCATAATAGTTGGTCTCATAGTTACTCTTCTCATTGCTGAGACAAAATACCTGACACTCAGTGTTAAAGGGAGAAATGTTAATCTAGTTCACTGTTTGTAGAGGTTTCAGTTCATAGTTGACCGTTCCAAGGCAGGGCGGCACTGCAGATGGCATCACAGAGGAGAAACTGTTCATAGGGGGCAGAAGGCAGCAAAGCAAGCCAGGGAATGATAAAATGACAATAGCAGTGTCTTTCTACCCCTTTATACTCTACCTAGACTACCCAGTTTAGGGTGGGTGCCAAGGCAGTCAGTGGACTAATTTAGTAATCTTATACCCTTAATCCCAGCATGCTTAATCCTAACATTGCCTCATGAATCAATCCTAGCATCACATACTCTAGATCTAGCCACCTCTACAACGTCCCACATATGAGGCTTTGCAGGGATGTCTAGATACAAGCTATAACAGTTGGTAACACACCAAAAGGGCTTTTTCTTAATGGAAATAGTTTCCTTCATGTCTGAGCTTGTAAACTCACTTGCTGTCTCAGCCACTTGGATGCCTTGGATACATTTGCCATAGTATTTTTATGCAGAAGCAGCTCATTCATTGACTGAAGAGTTAGGTAGAGCTTGGAGCACATGGAATGTTGAGGCATATTCATATTTTCTGCAAAGGTCTTAGTTTATCCATGGTAATACTGTAAGGACACTTCCAAGTGGAGCATCTAACCTTTATTTCTTGCAAACCACCTGCAAAATGACTGAAGGTAGTTTTGAAGACTCTTAAGGTCTTTCTGTGAACAAAGTAATCTCTAAAAACTCAACAGAATCTCAATTACAGCTGATGTAAGCTAAATGGATTTCCTGGAAAGGTGCTTAGCAATACTGGGGGGAATGAGGGGGCAAATCCAGAGCTAGAGGAAGGCATTCTAGAAGCTGCATCTCCAAATAGAAGATCAAGCAAGAATAAACTAATGCCATCATCTGAGTCTAGTTCATTCCCACCTTAACCCAGGATAAAGTCTGGGAACGTTGGAAGAGGTGGCCTAGGGGAAAGTATGTGGGTGACGGGGCAAAGCTCTTGTGAATATACTAATGGTGTTTTCTTAGAAGAATAGGTAAGCTAGAGTGGAAAGCTGGCTCATTTTTCTCTTTTCCACATATGTCCACTTTCTTGCCTTCTGCCATGAGTTGATGATGCAGGCTGAAGCCCTCACCAATCCGGGCAGAAGCCAGTACCATGCTGTTGGATTTCCCAGGATTCCAGAATCATGAGCTCCAACAAGATTTTCTTTATAAATTGCCCAGCCTTGAGTAATCTGCTATAGATAAGTAATCTGCTATAGATAACAGATAAGATACCTGCTTTGGGTAGTAAATAGTTAAGCACTAACCATATGTGATGTTAAAAGCCTGGAAACAAGCTAATTATAAAGAACTTCCTGAAGCTATAAGGAAAGAAAAACTTTTAGCCTCTTCAGTTCTGTGGCTGGGTGTGAGAATTACATTGATATACTTAAATAGGAGAAAACTTGGAACATTTATTTAATATTTTTATGTGTAAATGGGATACGTCATAGACAAAATAACCCAGAAAAGCTTACACATCATTTTATAAATACAGAGAATGATACAGGTTTAGAGCAGGTTTAAACCAAGACGGAGGGAAAAAGGTTTAAACTTCTAAGGGTGATAAATTGTGGGAAAATGACTAGGAAATGTGTGGTTGACACTAATGGAAGACATGGGTTATTTTAATAGGGTGGCTTGTACAGACTCATTTCAGCAACAACTCCCAGTGTCTGTGATAAAAATGCTATTTTCTTCCTGATACAGGGAAGCATCTCTCTCATGGGAGACTTTATGACCTTTTTTAGGCAGAAAGTGCAAGTTCAGAGAGGATCCCTTCTGTGTCTGCCATTTCTCAAGTGCTGTCACCTCAAAGTGATCAGAATGCCACAGCAGTATATTCTGGGTGGCGTATTTAAACCCCTTCAATCTAATAAAAAGGATCTGCTACAATTATACAAAGAAAAAGGCAAATGAGAAACATTAGAGGGATCTTTTTAAAAGCAAAGTGTAAACATCCACCTTTAATACTATATCAGCGATAAAGCCAGTGTACCGAGACAAAACAATAGAAGTAAATATTGCAGAAGAATAAACTATTACAGGTGACATGATAAAAAAGAATTCCAGGGATACCTAGAGATGTTAAAACAAGTTTGCCATATATCATACACAAACTAATTAAAAAAGCAAACAATAAACTAAATAACAATATGTAGTGCCAGGAATAAATCTACCCTTATCTTTATAAAGAAACTGTTAACCCTTACTGAAAATTGTGG
Organism: Dinomys branickii; assembly: GCA_004027595.1. NCBI lineage: Eukaryota > Metazoa > Chordata > Mammalia > Rodentia > Dinomyidae > Dinomys > Dinomys branickii. The sequence goes on along the minus strand of PVLD010000464.1, from coordinate 29,259 downwards.
AAAATCCAAGCAGAGATATAATGCTTAGAATAAGAAAATCAATACCTTTGCCTAATTTACAAACTCAGCATAGTTTCAACTAAAATTCCAAGAGGGCTGGTCCTAAGATTAATACATAATGGTAAACTTTGATAAAACATAAGGAAGGGATCGTGATATCACATGGCTAGAATTCTAATGAAAGTATGCCTTAATAATGTCATAGCAATACCATAAGTAGGAAACAACCTGGAAAGAGATGAGCATTATATGGAAATTCAAGGTACAGCACTGTTGATATTACCAATCAGTGGAGAAAGATTAGCTGTTCACCATGTGGTACTGAAACTGTGTGCTATCCATATGCCAATGATGATACAATTGATTCCCATCACATAAATTCCAGATGGAATGAAGACATAATTATGAAATACTTATAATATGTTTAGAAGAAAACAAATTATAATAGTTCTAAGCTCCAGAGGGAAGAGTTTCTCTTTTATTACTTTTATTAATTATGAGTGCATAGTAATTGAGCAGAATATTGAGTTTCTATACATATTACATACTTTGACTGTATATATGCTCCTTAATTCCCATTTACCACCATCTTTCCTCCAGGTCTCCTTTTCCTTCCTTTGGGGTCCTCAGGAAGGATTTATTCTAAAGGAAATAACAAACTTTTTAATGGACATAATAAACTTTGTGAAGTTTAGGAACTTAGGTACAAAGAAGGATTGTGTAGAAAGCAGGCAAGAAAGAAGATAGCTGTGACCCATGCACTGTCACTGGATGAGCGTAACAATCTTCTAGGTCAGGGTTTCTCAGGTTCAGCACCATTGACATTCTAGGTGGGAGAATTCTTTGCTGTGTGCCTGGGAAGGCTGATCAGTGCATTGTGGCATGTTTATCAGTATCCCTGGCCTCTACCTATTAGATGGCAATAACATTCTCTAGTCATTGGGGGCAAAATCACTTCTGATTGAGAGCTACTATTATAATTGCACGAGTTTAAATTGCAAATGACTTTAAAAGGACCATGTCCATAAAGTGTGTGTGTGTGTGTGTGTGTGTGTGTGTGTGTACTATGGGTAACTAGAAAACTCATGATCAAGGAGAGGAGATTTTTGTTATGCAAGAATGAAGCCCAGTTTTGCCATGTGTTCTAATTTTGTAAGGATCTGAACTTTGTGTTGTATGTTAATGTGAGATCCTCATGTTCCCAAGAATGACTTTTCCACACAGAAAATTTACTGGAGACTATTTTAGTTATTAAATATATTTGATTTGTGAATGACTTAAGGTTCAAAGTTGACAAGCATTTTTCCCCCTTGGTACTGGTGACTGAACCCAGGGGCATGCACGTGCTGTGCAAGCAATGCGTCCCTGGGCTCCATCCTCAGACAGGATCTTACTAAATTATCCATGCTGGCAGTGAACTTGTAGTCTTCCTGCTTTGGCTTCCCAAATAGCTGGAATTATAGGTGCTGTCTTGGTTACTTTTCTCTTGTTGCTGAGACAAAATACCTAACACCCAAAATGAAGGAAGGAAAGATTTATTTAGCTTACAGTTTGTGGAGGTTTCAGTCCATACTTGGCTGGTTCAGAGGCAGAGTGGCACATGGCAGAGGGCAAACTGTTCATGGCAGCAGAGCACAGCAAAAACAACCAGAGCAAAAGGGAGGAATGGCTGCAAGCAGCCTCTTTCCTCCCCTTACACTGTAAACAGCCTACCCCCACCCAGGGGGAGTGTAGCACTCACACAGTCTCCATGCCCTCCTCCTCCAAAGGCTCAGAATGTGTACAAATTAAGCACCTTGGCTTCCTGCTGAGTTACTCAGCCAAACCTCTAGACTCCCCAAGTTGACACAATTTATAAACCATAACAGGTGTGTATTTCCATATCTGGTTGAGAAGCTATGATCTTAACTTTTAGTTTGATATTAAAATTTTACTCAATTCATTGATGTAAATTTGTTACAGTCTATTGAGTACAAGGGGGGTTTAAAATTTAAATTCCTATAGAGGTTATAAATTGCACATAAAGTCACTGTATTTGTTTTAATGATACCTGAAAAACTATTGGAGATAATGATAAATCTAAATTTAAAATATTTTTTTAAAATGAAAGGGGAACTAAGCTCTATAAAGTACACACACACACACACATTTCAGTGTAAGACTGAAAGTTTGAATGAGTTATGCAATGACTTTTATGGTTCAATCTCTTGGTTTGAGTGTGCTCTTTCCCCTCTACCTGCCCCATGAGATGATGCAGCATGAAGACCCTCCCAAATGTTGGTCCCTCAGTCTTGGAATTCCTAGCCTCCAGAAGCATAAAAAATAAATCCTGGTGTGCTATACATTACTCAGTTTGGGGACTCTGTTAGGGCAGCACAGAACAGATTAAGAGAATTATACATTATATACTGGATGCACAGTCAGCCTGTTTCTGTAGTAGGCCAAATCCTCAAACATTTGATGCTTAAATATCAAATATGCACAAATTTGTCTTTAATGTAATTGTTACTACTGTGGAATTGACTTTCATCATGGATGTACTTAGTATCATAACTTTTAAGAAGTAATATTATACTCAATCTGGAACCATTCATCATTCCAACCTGAGATTATGAATATATCAAGACCGTCCTGGGCAGATGTAGAAGAGATTCTTGCCTAAACACCCATGGGACACAGTGGCTCCTAAGGTGCTATAACTATTCTCTACCTTAGAAAAGGAAGTGGTTTTGTAACCTCTTCCTTGGAGTTTACTTCACTATCCTATTGTTTTTTACTAATTGACATCTTCTAACCCCAGTGGGGTTATAGTGAACTATATCAGTTAATTATGGCTCTCAGGATAGATAAGCACCCTCCTTCTATAATGCGCACATTTCAAAACTTTGATTTGCTTCATGCTCTAATTTTCTTGGGAGAAAATCAAGTACATGTGTGACTGTAGGGATGATTATATAAGGAATTCAAGTAGGTGTGTGTGTTGGGGAGGTGGGGATAAGGAGGATGATCCTCAATTTACATTTTGAAATTCTGGCAGTAATAAAGCAAAGGGATTATAGGAAAATAAAAATGAATTCAGAAGACATTTTAAATAAGTGAAAGATAGCCCTGAAGTGAGATAGGTGGCAATTATAATGTGGAGACATTCTAGTTACAGAACTAAGCAACTGGCACTGTGCAATGTTTTCTAGAACATGAATGGCAGTACAAAGACAGGGGCAGGAAGGCTGGCTTTCTTGTCCCTGTCTAAGACGCTGCAATCTCTGAGCTTCTGTAGACATCTATGGGTGAGGTGGCTCCCAGTGGCCAAGGAGAATGTTCTGAAGAAGGATGCAGTTGTGAACACTGAACATATAATATGCACGACAGCGAGAAGATGGGTACCTCAGCCTAGGGAAAGAGGGAGCTGGACAGGTATCAGCAACTTTCATTATAGTGCAGCCATTCTGATGGCTTTATTTGGGATGTGTACCAAAGTAGCTAGACTTAAAAAGAGAAACTAAAGCTGCTACAGGCACAAACTAGGTGAACTGTGAGAAACTGGGAAAATACCATATAAATCTCTACAAAGATTGAAACATTAGGTCTAATTTTCTGATAAAGCTTTTATTCCATCCTATAGACTAGTAACACTTTGATTTGACACATTTTGGGTGCTAACAAGAAGTCTTGATCTGGCCTGTCAGAGTTTTGAAGGTTAAATAGACACTGGCTAATTTTGGCAAGGCTAGACTTGAAGAGATTCAATTTATTTTACACTCTGACACAGCATTTTGCCCCTAAGGAAAAGTTAAATTTTAAGTCAGAGTAAACAATGAATGCCATAGGAGAGAGGTCTCTTAATGAGACTCCCTGGAGATTAATGAAAACAAAATCTGCTAGCTGCTTCCTCTGGTGAAATTATCACATGCCTTCATGGAACAACTCCACAGCTCAGTGCTCAGTGTGCCAGACTGTCTGACTGCCTGTTTCACAAATAGATACTGACACCTTGTCTTAAGGTTTTGGAATCTATTGCCCAAACCATTACATGGCAATAACATGTTAATAAAAATGCCTTCATCTTTTTTCCCACTTTTTAGTGGAGAAAACTTACTACATACTTATATACTTTGCTTCATGAATAGAAAATGCAATCCATTCTGCTTTTACATGTAGAGAAAGTTTTGTTGTTTTATATTTTAAAAGAATTTTTTTTGAGACAGTCTCTCTATATAGTTTGGGCTGGGCTTGAACTCACTATGTAGCCCAGACTGGCCTTGACCTCACAGAGATGCAGCTCCTCCTGCCTCAACCTCCCCAGGGCTGGGATTATAGGTGTGTCATCATGCCTGGCTATAGTAAAATTTGATAAGAAATGTTTTATTTTCTGTTTTGAAGATATGGTTGTGAGAGTCCAAAATGAATAGGTCTAAGAATCACTGTTTTGCTCCTTAACACTGGCAGAGAATAGTTTTCTATTTTCACCAGGAACATTTGCGTGGAAAGAATTTGTTAAACACCATAGGCACCAGACTTGGTTAATACACAGATTCATGAGCCTCAGCTCTACACCCAAATAACTTTTGCTCTAATGCACACACACAATTGGCGAGGGCAATAATAAGAGAGTAGAGGGAGATTTGAACAAAATTCTCCACACTTCCTTTTCTCCCACCTCTCCCCAATTCAGTTGACTGCTCTTCCTTTGTACCCCTTTATTCTTGATACTGTTTTTCTCAGGCACCCTGTTTTCCTCTTGGGACCCAAAGGGTCAGGAAGAATTAGGGAGGGGAAGCTAGTAGGAGAAGCCATGTACTAGAGGTAGCTCACTTGCCTGGAGAACCAAATGTCCCAGCAAATTGATGGCTCCCATTCATGTGTTCAGGGTCAGGGCAATGCCTTTGGCTTACCTGTGCAGGGCAGGAAGTGCCTCTCTGCCTAGGAATTTTAATAAGGGGTCTTCCATATCTAGTCAGATATTTCCCGACTCTAGAAATGACAGGGCCTGCCGCAGAATTTGGATCCACATTTGAACCCTGAAAAATAGTCCTCAATCAAAACCGTGACCTAAAATTTCCTAACAACTTGTCATTTTTTCTAGGTTTTTTGCTTGATATACATACCCAGTATGAAAGTTTTAAAAAATGGTAACAACAGACTTCAGAGGCGTATTCATAACCTCTACCTAAGAACTTTTTTCTTCCCAGCATCTTGAGGCAAAGTAATTTTCTGAGGAAAAGTGGACAATTAATTGTACATAGACTGTGTGGTTGTGTAAGCACCTGGGAAGAAGAAGAAATATTCCCCATACTCTGTCCATAGGCTAGAGATTGATGGTTTCCCCTTAATTCCATAATTGTGAAAAAATAGCTAGCCATCTGCCAGCCCATTTTTTTTCAATCAGTGCGAAGTGTTTATACTTGTTGGGTCTAGTTCCAGACTTTAAACTTCAAATTGATGGCAGTGGCTGTCCTGGCTTATCCTCATTCCTGTAAAAATGTTTTTGTTGTGACTTTAAAATAAGATTTTGAAGAATGTTTACTAAACTGTTTTACCGATTTTTAAGCAGATGTGATTTATCTTTTTCTTGCTGAGTTATGAGAGTTCATTATATATGAAGAGGATTAGCTGTAGGGGGAGTGGAGAGGGGTAGTGGGAGAAAAATAATCAGAGTATGTTGTATGCATGTAACAGTATAGCACAACAAATCTCATTTATCTGCATTACTAATACACATTAATTTAAAAGGTAAAAACAAAAGAGACAATAAATAAATAAGATTAAATCTTAAGTAGAATAACTAACATTTTCACTTCTCATAATTTTCTTTATAATTATGCATGTATTCATCTGGCAGAATTCTTAGTTTGTGGAGTATTAAAACATAAAAAAACAGTATTGACTTTACTATCGAGACAGACAGCATATTCTATCTCAATCTCTTATTGGATAAAAAAATCACTGAAAATCTCCTATTTTTATTTTTAAACTGACAATTATAAAACAGAAATGCTTACTATTTTCTCTACGATAGTAAGTTAGTGCTCTTGCATATGAAAGCTTATATTTTACTTTTGGAAGGCAAGGGCAGACTGTATTACACTGTGAAAGTTTTTTAATCTGCTCAGCTTCTTGGAAGAATAATACTTCTGAAATAGAATGGGGGAGGAGAGCTTTTACAAGTAAAATTAGAAATGCCTCAGAGGATCTTGCTCTTTTAAAGGAAACACTAGCTCCTTTTGTAGAATAGAAAGCAAAAGGTTTTTATTCCTCCTGGAAATACAGTGATGGTTTCCTTATAGTTTCCCTCCAGATCTAATCTTTCAGTCTTTTGTCCATGCTGTTTCCAAAGTAAGCTTTCTAAAAATGCAAATACAGACACGCTAATATCCTGCCCAACATCCCTACATGGTTGTTGTATTCAGGACGACATCAAATTTCTTAGCTCACTATCCAAACTCCAAAGATGGGTTCAGGCTTTGTGAAGCCTGAATCTTATGCAGTTGGTGGGGATCACTTTGCCTAAGAAGAAATACAAAATTTTGGAATTGAAATTCAGTTACAGGGGCCTTAGAAGGGGTCATGCAAGTGAGTTTTCTCAAAGCATAAATTTCATTAATCTCCTGGTATGCCTGCTTCTATGAAGAGAATTGCTTAATCATCCCAAAAATAGTCGAGGTTATAATATCAGTAGATAGTGACTAGGATAAAGGAAATGTCCAGCAAGCTCCAGCCTAGAGATAGCCTAGAGATCCCTGGCCAGAATCAAGATTTAAAATAGGGCCATACATGGCCAGATGGTCCTTCTGAACACAGAAGAGAAATATGCCGAATATTTCATGATAAAAAGAATATTAAAACTAAAGATTTCAGACTAGATTGGTTTCAAATAGTTTGCAGTTTAACCCTCTGATTACTTAAAATTTATTAAATTACTTCCTTGTATTTTAACGTTACACCACTGGGCATGTGTGTAGGGGCAGCAGTCCTCCTCTTCCTGGTTGCCACCCAGCCGCTGGACAACCTCGCCCTGTGAGTGCTAGTTGGGAGCCCTCTATCTCCTTCCTTTCTCCACCACAGGGCGAGCCAGGGGGGACATGAAGCGGGTGCTCCCCTCGCTCCCCAGTACAAGGACAATGCCCAGGAGTGGACCTACCCTCTGGGACGAATGATGCAGGAAATCTTACCTGGATTGTTCTTAGGCCATTCTTCTGCTATGAAAAGCAAGCTACCCATAGTACAGAAATATAGAACAGCTCATATAATTTGCATATGACAAAATATTGAAGTAAACTTGATTAAAGCAAATTTTCAACTTTATTCAGATTTTTAGATTTGAGTATCGCAAATAATCCAAAGGGAAGTATAACACTTTTTTCCCCTATGACTTAGGAGTTTATTGATGAAAGCTTACCAACTGCAGGAAAAGTTCTTGTCCATGGAAATGCAGGGATCTTCAGAAGTACTGCTTTTGCTATTGCATGTGTGACAGAGGAGACATTTGGGATGAAGTGCAGAGATGCACTCATTTATGTGCAAGAGAAATTTTTGTACTAATCCTAATGCTGGACTTGTCTATCAACTCTTGGAACATGAAGCCATCTACCTAGCAAAATTAACGATACAGATGATGTCACCACTCCCCATAGAAAGGGGTAGCCTGTTCATTCTGGGACTACAAGCAGTTTGAAGAGAATACATGAAGATTTTGGAAATATGGAGGTAACTCAAGAGTAACACTATAGAGGGTATGAATTCCAATTTGGAACGAGAAAATACTAAAGATGACGATAATGTAAAGTGGTAAAAACAGAAGTAGTTTCCTTTCAGTTGCTTGTTTCCAGACATCTTTCTCCACAACTTGTTAGGCAAAATTTTAGGATGTTGCACTTCTGCAATAGATAGCACCAATGGTTTTATTCTTTTCAGAAACTTTGCAGTTTTATTATAAATTTAAAAATTTGGAAGTGCAAAAAGTTATTATGTGCAGTATGCACTTTTCATACTTGAAACATTTGTATAATATAAAGTTATTACTTTACACAAAATGCAAGTTAGGGGGGATTTGTTTATCAATTTTCAGTAATTTATAACAAAAAATTCCCTGGAGTGTGTGACGCATGTATTTTGTGTTCTACATATTACATTTAAAGAGTAATTTTATAATTACATTTTATGATGGAGCCCAACATAATAGATGTGCAGGAATATGCCACTCTCTTCGTATAAGTTAATAAGTTGATGATCGTTGACCAAAAATGATTGCAACACACAACTCGGGTAGCGGCTAACCTCTTTCACTAGCCCTTCACTATCTGGTTGAAATATTTATTTGACAGTTTTCCTGTCCTACTGAGTTACAATTCTTAGTAGTATATTAATGGTGGCTGATTGGATTCTGTGTCTCTTATGCAATTTTCTAACTCGATAGTCAACAGGTCTCAAGTCACGCTAGCAGCAACTATGGGTAACTTTCTCATACCAGACAAGGGATCTGGTTTTTCCTGGGTTGAGGTGGGAGAGGATTTAATGTTAGGAGCTGCAACATATACTCTGGCATCATTTTAGTTTCCCTGGTGAATCCTTTCTTCATTTTGTAAATTCTGGTCTTCCTTTTTTTATTATTTTTTTTTTCCTCTATAGCTTCTTAAAAAAACAAGCAGTGATTCCTTATTTAATCAGTGAATTTTCTCTATTTATATTAGCCTGAGTCTTCTAAGAAGCAGAGGCCAAAATAGGATTAGACATGAAAGAATTTTATCAGGTTGTATGCCTAGGGTAGAAAATGGGAAAGGAGTTAGCAAAGACTGGGACAGCAGTCAGATCCTGGTCTGACTCTGAAACTGGTCAGATTCTTCTCCAGACTGACACAAGCTGATTCAAGTGCAGAACAAAGGGAAGGAAGGTGGGTGGCAGCACTCACTCCACAGTGCAACATGAGCTAGGGATCCCCACGTAAAGCTGGCAGCTTTCTGTATCATCCTGTGTATGCACCAGAGCAATATATACAGAATGTTTCCTCCAGAAGCCAAAGAGGCCTTCCAATTGCAGTGCTTCCATCTTTGTGTAGGGAAGGCAATAGGAATTTGTCTTTTACCTTGGAGGGGTTGTCTCAGTGTGTACACATCACTGCATCCTCCAAATTTCACTGCAGTGACCAGCACCTGAAGTTTTGTAGGGTTGACCTCTCACCCTCTAACAATCATAGGAGAACTTCCAGAGTACTAATCACTTCCTGATCCCACTTAGGCAGCATTATACCATGGGTGCAGTGGACTGATGTGATATTTTCTGGGATGTCCTGTAGGTGCGGGATCTTTGGGCTCTGTTATGGTAGAGAGCAGAACAGTTCCCATAACTCTGAGGGAAAACTTTAAATCAACCTTATTGTCTACCTATATGACGCATACTGTTTCCAGTCCTCTTCTCTGTTTGAAATTGAGTAGAATTCATTTACTGTACTAGATCAAGGCTGGATATTTTGTATCTTAACCAATTTAATTTATTCTATGAACAATACCATGCCTAGCACAGTAGCCGCAATCTGGGATACTGCTCTGTTGACTTCATGACAGTCTGCCATTGTTCTCCAGGATCTGTCTAGTTTTTAAAGGGACTGGAGTAGCAAATTAAATGGAGTGGAGACAGAATGATCATTGCTGTATGCTGCCAGATATTTAACATTGGCACATATGTTTGCTACATCCCTCTGTAGGATACCTTGTTTTTTTTATTTACAGTCTTGGGCAGCAGTTTCACCATTTCCAATTGGTTGTTTACCATATGAGAGCTCTTACTCTGTTGGCTGGGAACATAGCATAGAGATTATTCTACCAATCCAATGTATCAATGCTCATCAGGCATAAAGGGATGGTGCTGTCATATAGCCATGGCAAGGCAGGATCCTTCTTTCCAGACCCCAGCTCCTTCTCTAGTCACTGGTTCACAGATGGGACCATTGTTGTGGTCTTGGAACTGTGTAAATGATTTTGTTGGAAAACTGTAGGGCCCTACTCTTCCATTCTTGTCTTTATTTGATAGTAGAGTCAAGTAGCACCCTGTTAGCTGCTCATCTCTTTCCATCCTAGAGACAGACACCGTGCTCTGTTACCCATCTCTGCAGCTGTCAGGAGGGCGGGCAGCCTTGCCAGTCAGTGTGGTAATTATAGCCTCTGGACCTAAAGGATTCCTACTGCTATATGACCCCACCACCTTTATGCATTTAATTAGCCTAGCTATGTGACTACTTTTAGTATCACCATGCCTGACCTGTAGAGGGAGCCATTATAGAAACTCTGACGTGTGCTGATTCTCCTACCTAGAACATTCTTCATGGTCTTGGAGAACGCCTGCTTTCTATGCTCTTCTGTTGTGTCATATGTTCAATCCATATATTCTGATAGGACATTGGATATATCTATTTTGTGGTGAACTGGCCAGGTTTCCAGGAATTACTCCAGCTGTGAATTTACTCATCTGTGGGGTCCTTACCAGGGAGGACATCCTTAGTCTTGAGACAGTACCCCCAAGTTCATGAGCAGTTCTTGCTTATTCAGTTGTGCAGACTGGCCCCCTAGATCAAGCTGGAGTGATTCCTGTTCATAATAACAGTTTGTGCATAAAATTCTTTAATTTTACCTCTTTCTTTCATTGCTTCTAAACTCTGCTAGTAGCTCACTGGATTTATACACATCTATAATACCCTTCAGTGGATATTTTAATTGCTTGTTTATTTCTATTTCAATCCTCCATGTTCTGCTGCACCTGGAACATAGGTGCTTAAAAGGCATTTAAAAAATTCAATTAACTCTTTTCTTAAAACTATTGGGACAGAAAACTTATATATGATAGTATATGTAAAATTGATATGATACAAATACTCTTTTTATCTCTCATCTGAATTAAATCAAGACTGATGAAAACTAGGAGTTATTCAAATAAGAAGTCATACAGAGATGTTGGAGGATTCTATTACTCAGGTGGTTAACATTTCCACTATAGTCTGACATGTAATTCCAGAATAATAAAACCCAAACTTGCCTTCTGAAATGTACTTTCTGAAATGGGAACTAGGGACTTGAATGCTTATCCAAAGGCAATTAAATGGCTTTCAGTAGGTAACTAATGGCTTCATAAGAGCTACCTTAGTGTATTCAAGAGCACTGCACATACCACTGGCAGAGATCGGGGAGGAATGATGGACCTTTGTCCTGAAGGACAATTAGGGCAACTCTGTAGGGTTTTACTGCTCATATCTCTCTCTAAAAATCTTACCGAAATATAAATGAACATTAGATACTGAAATGGATTGAAGTATTTGATATCTGGCTGCATAGTGGCTAAAATTCAAAGTAAGGGAAGAACAAAGGGAAATAAATGAGACCAAATAAAAACACACCTTATGACTAAGTGTCAAGTTACCCTTGAGTCTGTGGAATCTTCATGTGATTTATACTTGAAGACTTAGCTAATTTGTGATATTGTTTGGAGAACTCAGAGGTATCAGAAATCAAGCTGGTTTTTCCATAGTAAAATGAGTTGGGAAGATAAGAAAATCCACCATTTAAAATAGATTGGCTCGGGGACTAGCTGAAATTTTGTACAAAGCTATATCACAAATGAAATCTGTACTGGAAACTTAGCTTTGACTTATCAGTAAAAAAAAAAAAATCCTCCTTTTAGTCTCAGGAAACAATAGATATCAGTTATTTATAGTTTTGATTTTTTGTGACAATTTGCATAACTTGGTAATTTAAAAAATTTACAGGATGCTAAAAAGAACAAAAAGATGCTTTAGAATGGGGGGGTAACCTCAGGTTTTCTACTAACCCATGCTTTTTATTATTAAATTAAAAATCAAATGGTTCACCTTAAATTAGTGAACCTAATTATTGGACTTAGGCCTGTCTTTCTTGAAGATAGGCGGGGTCACGCCCTTCATATTACCTTGTTGGTGAGGTCAGACTAGTTTGCCCTGATCCGCCATCTCACTTCTAGCACACCTGATCAAAGAGAGAATAACATGTGCAGTTATAGTTCTTTGTTCTTTTCATAAACTCTACTGATTGAAAGTTTAAAATAGTCATGAAAAGTCCTGAAAGATCTGGTTGGAAGATACACCTTGATTAGAGACAGATTTTAAGAAAAATGGAGAAAAAACGAAGGAGGACAGTTATGCCTGACATCAATTAAGTCTACAGAAATAGAGACAAGGTTCTTTCAGCTTGAGAAATTCATTGAGATGATGAGCCTTAAGAGAACGTAATTACTCAGTGTATGTTCAGAAATACATGTACTTGCTTGTACTGATGTGCTATCCAACAGTAGTTTCTTGTTATAAAGTCAATGTAATTAACTGAGAACTAAGCCTCCAGTACCCTAACTAATACTTGGTCCGCTTTATCAGCCTTACCCTTGCCATGTAAAGGATACTGAATACTGGCCCTTTACCCTGGTTCGCCCTCCACACCTTGTGCTGCTGCTGTACGAGCGCCCATCCCCCTCCAGCAAGAACACTCTGAGTTACGGTGTTTGGATGGAGCTGGTACATCCATATATTTAAAATCTTCACAGTTGAATCTAAAATACAGCTAAGCATTCTATCATTCTCTGAGGAAACTTATTGCTTCTATCTTGCATCTTGTTGCTATGGGTAAGAAATCCAAACTATCCTCGTTCATGAATACTGCTTGTCAGATTAACGACACTGCCCTATGACATTTTGCAATGTGGATTTTCTTCCCTTAGTTATCACTTCACTAAATCCAGCTTGAGCTTCAGCTTCCTGCTGATGCTTTTCTGCCTTATAGTAAAGATTTTTTCTTTATGAAGAAGAAATAAAACCAAAATTAAGCAGTAGTGCCTTCTTCCACTTGATGTCTTTTTAAATATCGTATTCACCAAGTAATTGGTTTTAGCCTATATTTATTGCTGTCTTCTTCTTTAAACCTAGTTTTAATTTTCCAATGTAGTTCTTATTATTTGTCTCCATAGCTGGTTCCTTGAAACTATAATCTGAATTGTTTAATTTATCTACATGTTTCTACGCTGGGGCTGGGGGAGTGGGGAAGTTACTCAGTGGGAGAGCGCTTGCCTGGCATGTGAGAGGCCCTGGGTTTGGTCACCACAATTGCAAAGAGAAGTTCAAAGACCTATATACTTGTCTTTCCTCTGTTGGTCTCCAAGTGTCCAAGTGCCAGAGTTTAGACTGAGACTCCCATTTGGCCTGCACTGTCTCACAGTAACACACTCACTCTCTGGCATTTCCATACTCAATATTTTGAAATAGACCTTAATATCTGGCACATTTTTTCACAATGTGCTTGACATTCTTTTTCTTAGTGGAAATAGATTTGGAAGTGTCTTAACTTTTTCCTAAAGCTAAGTTTTTATTACTTCAACCTTAAAAGAGCACTAATTTATGGTCAGAGTGAAATTAATTCAAGGGGAACATGCACTTTCATCCAAAAAGCAGCTTCTTCAAGACCTTTTCAGGAGGACTTGTGGGGCAAATCAAGAATATTGGTGTATACTGTTTTCCTCAATATTCTCCCTATGCAATGCTTTCCGAGATAGAAGCCAATTCAGGCAGTTTTATGTAAATAGAAGTTTTCTATTAGTTTCTACAATAGAAAGATGATTGGAATCAACAAATATGTCAAGTGGCATATAGTTTATATTCTATTGTACAAATGGGTGCTTATTTAGGCAATATTGAAACATAAGTTTTAAGATATTAAATGATATGGAAAATACTCAGGCAAAAAAGTAAGTCTGAAAGTGATGTAAACAGCATAATGTTAGTTTTCTAAAATTACATGCATACCAAAAATCAGACCGAGCATTAGGTTAACAGTTATAGTATTCTGATAAGGCATTAGCTGCATTTCTTTTTAATTTTCCAGATCTTATAACCATATATTACTTAAAAAAAATAAATCTGGTGTTTTATAGATGAGGACACCAAGACTCAGATTCTCCAGTGCCACACACTTGGGCTGAATCACACCATGGGCTGATTTCAGGTTTCAGATGACAAAGTTGTAGCCTTCCGCTATGAAATGAACAGTACCCTACTTCCATAGTACTTGAACAATATAGCAGGCCCTGTTTGTCCCAGCCTTTCAATGAGGTTTTTATTAATCAAATTACACTTTTCATTTTGAGATAAGAAACAGTACAAAAAGATTTAATGTACTTCCTTACCCAGCATCCCCCAATAGTAACAATGTTTTGTGAAACTGGTACGACATCACTAGAATCTTTACATTGATAGAGAGAAGATGTAGAACATTTTCATTGCCACAAAGATCTCCTACGTTAGCATTTTTTAGACACATCCACTCTCCTCAACACCCCACTTAGCCCTGCATACTACCAAGCTGTTCACTATTTGCATAATTTGTCTTTTAAAGAAAGCTGTAGAAATAGACTCATCCAGCATGTGACTTTTGGGGATCGGCTTTTACAGTTCAACCTAATTCTTCAGAGATGCATTCAGATTGTTGTATGTAGCAACAGCTGGTTCCAAGTTACTGCTGAGTAGTATTCTGTATGGAAGGATGACAGTTTGTTTGACCATTCACTCACTGAAGGAGATCTGGGTTGCTTGCAGTTTGGAGTTGTTATTTAAAAAATTGTCATGAACATTATTGTATAGGTTTTGTATGACTATAAGTTATCATTTCTCTGGTAGAAATACTCATTTGATGAGTTGTATGGTAGTTGCATGTTCCTTTTTTAAGTAAGACGCTGCCACACTGTTTTTGAAATCAGCTGTACCATTTTACATTTCAATCAGCAGTTTCTAAATGGTCCACTTTCTCCACATCCTTACCGGTGTTTCATGTTTTCATTTCTCACTGTAGTCATTCTGATTGGTAGGTAGTAACGTCCTGTTGTGGTTTCAATTTGAGTTTCCCTGGCATTCAATTAATATCAACTTATTTCATAGGTTTGTATCTGTATATCCTCCTTTTTGTGTGTATGTGTGTGTGTTTGTGTGTGTGTGTGTCTTTTTGAGACAGGGTCTACTATGCAGTTCAGGCTGGCCTTGAGCTCACTTTGTAGCCCAGGCTGGCCTCGAATTCTCAAGGATCCTCCTGCCTCAGCCTCCTGAGTGCTGGGATTACAGGCATGTGCCACCATCTCTGGCCTGTATATCCTCTTGAATGCAGTGTCTCTTCATATCTTTTGTTCATAACTGTATTGTATTCTTTTTATTGTTGAGTTTTGATACTCAAGATAGTAGTCATTTACAAGATATGTAGGCTACAAATATTTTCTCTTAGACTGAAGATTGTCTATTCATTTTCTTAATGTAGTCTTTCATAGAGTAAAAGTTTTAAATTTTGATAAAATCCAATTCATAAAATTTTTGTTTTATGGATTATACCTTTAGTGTCAAATATAAGAACTTTTGGCTTATCCCTAGTTACCAAAGATTTCCTTCTGTTTTTATCTAAGAATGTAATTACCTGAATATATTCTGAGAAAATGTGCTTTTAGGCAATTTTATTATTCTTCAAGCATCACAATATATATTTTTACACAAACTTATATGGTATAACCTACTATATACGCCTAGACTACATGGGAGAGCCTATTGCTTCTAGGCCACAAGTCAATATATGTTACAGCACTGGATACTGTAGGCAGTTATACTCTTATGGTGTTTGTGTATCTAAGCATAAAAGAGCCACAGTAAGATATGGTATAAAAAATGATCCCCCTATATGGGCATTTACCAAGAATGGAGTTTATAGGGCTGGAAGTTGCTCCCAGTACATTAAAGAATGAGAAGTGAGCAAGTATGAGAGCTGAGGACATTACTGAACTCTATCATAGACTTCACAAATGTTATACTTCAGCTACAACACATTTATGAACAAAATTTATTTATCGATAATGAATTTACCATAGCGTACTGTAGTCTTTTACTGTATAAACTTTTACTTTTTAAGATATCATTACAGAAACACATTGTATAGCTGTATAAAGCTATTTTATTTCCTTCTTCTGTAAAATCTTTTATGTTTTTAAAATTTTTAGTTTTTACTCAACTTTTTAAACTTTTTTGTTAGAAAGACAAAAGAACCCATTAGCTTGGCCCTTCCTAGAGTCAGGATAATGAATATCACTGCCTCCCACTGTTACATCCAATCCCACTGGCAGGTCCTGAAGGGCCGTCACACACATGGAAGTACCACCTCTGACGATTACAATGCCTTCTAGAACATTTCCTGAAAGATGTGCTGGAGGTTGGCTCAGGTTAACTTTCAGTAAGTAGAAGCAGTACACTGTGAAATAAAGATGAAAATATAGAATAGTAAATACATAAACCAACAACATAATTGTTTATTATCATTATCAAGTATTTTGTACTGTACATACACAATTATACATACTGTACCTCTACATGACTGATAACACAGCACACTGGCTTCTACTAGCAGTATTGCGAAGGGGCGATGCATGAAGTTACAATGCCACTTGACTTTATTTAAGTCCAGGCACAATATGGAGATTTCCTGCCCCCATGCTAGAATCAGCCATTTCTCTAAGAAGCCCTGGTTGATTGGGTAATAGAATGATATTGGCAACCAGGACCTGGGAGTTGGGTGTTAGGTGTACTCATTGCTTCTAGATTCTTTCAGCTAAGGCAGAAAGAAGACGTGTGTTATACTAATCCATGTAGTAAAGGTTGCACATGTGTGCCTATTCGTATTTTCTTATGCAAACATCTATATGTATGTTAATGTAAATGCATCCACACTAAAATCTTCAACTATAATCTGTTACCACACTGGTCATTCTGTGAGTAGCCCCTTCTTGGTCTACTTGCAAATTCTCAATGACAGGGGACTTGGCGCCTGTTATCCTCCATCTATTTATGCAGTTATTTAATTCTAATATGCATACAGTGGTATTAGAACTGTTAACTGTACTCTGGTAGGAAATCACTTCATCAACTGGAGCATCATCCTCAGGTACAGTTTCTGCTGCTTTCATGTCAGAGTCCGCTCACTTCCGAAATGACTTAGGTCAGTGTCTATTCCTCACCCTCTTATTGAGGTTGCTCCATGCATTTTCAAAACAATTAGGTTGCTTTGTTGCAGTCTGTGTTTCATCCTGGAATCTCAGAACTTGTAAGTTAATTTTTAATTTGCATAGGTAACATTCTTTGTAGGCTAAAGTTCTGTGGGTTTTGACAAATGTAATGTCATGTATTCACAGTTACAGTTGTCATGCAGAGCTGCGTGCCTGTAGAAAATCTCCTGTGCATTATTTATTCAAACTTCATCTTTCCTCCAGGCAGCTTATTATCTCTGGGACCTCTGTTTTTTTTTTTTTTTTTTTTTTTTCCCGGTACCAGGGATTGAACTCAGGACCTTGTGCTTGCCAGGCAAGCGCTTATGCCACTGAGCTACATCCCCAGCCCCTCAGCTTATTATCTCTGTAGTTTTGTCTTTTTTCACTGTCCTGTAACTGGTATCACCCAGGAGATAGCCTTTGCAAACTGCCTTCTTCCATCGTGTAATAGGCACTTAAGATTCACCTATATCATTCTGTGGCTTGATAGCTCATTTCTTTTTTAAATCTTTGATCAATTTTCCATCGTACAGACACACCACACCTTGTTTATCCAACAATCTATCAAGGGCATCTTGGTTGCTTTCAGTTTTTAACTATGAATAAAGTTGGGATGGAGGTCCACATGGAGATTTTTATGTGAACATGAACTTCCAAGTTAAGCCCCATCAGTAGCAGATGAGAATTTCTTTTGTTCCGCGTCCTCACAAACAATTGGTATTGTCCGGGTTTTGTTTAGCCATTATAATCGATGCATACTAGTTAGATATATTTATGTCCTTGAAAATCTACTGAATGACAGGTTGTTTTCTGACAGTACAGGAGAATTAATGACTGTGATACTGTTTAGCTACTCAGAATCAGTCACTTGTCCTCCTCCTTACAGAGTCAGAACCAGCCTTACTTGAAGAAATTTGCTTCAAGACTCACAAAGTCCATGTCTGCAAATATTCCCTTAAATGTATGGTTCCTAGCCCTATTGGGCTTAATCTCCCCTCACAATAAATGTTTGTAACTCCCTTTTTGCTGTGCCAAAATGAAATTTACCTATACTGCATGAAGAAGAAATTTTAAATATTCAAAGTAAATTATATACACTACTATGTAAAAATTTAGTCATAACTATATTGAAAAATAACAAAGCAGTTAGATATTAATACCTTCTTTAATGAGTAGGGGAGACTATCTAAAGTCAATCTGAATGAGAGAAGCAGAAATTAAAGCGGCAGTGTCTTAGTGTACGTAGGCTGTTCTAACAAAACTATCATGGACTGGATGGTCTAAGCAAATAATGATTTCTCATTGTTTTCGAGGTAAAAGTGCTATATCAGAGTGATAGCCTGGTTGGATTCTGCTGAAGGATCCCTTTCAGGTTGTAGAATTCCAGCTTCTTTTATCCTTATATGACTGAGAGAGGACAAGAGAGGTCCCTGTGTTCTCTGTGAGGGCTCTAATCCCACTAAGGAGGATTCTGGGTCATGGCTAAATTATCTCCCAAGGTACTGCCTTGTGTCATCACACCTAAAGTCAAGATCTCAACGCATGAATGGGGGAGGGCAGGGGAAGCACAAGGAGTCCATCACAGTGGAATGGGCAGGCCCCAGAATAAAATTTAGTGTTACTCATATATAGGAAAAAGGGGGCTTATTTGTATATTAGACATAATCCCAGCTAAAGTAGGAATAACGTTCTAAGGTAAATTTTATAGATTGTTAAAATGGAAATAATGAGGATATATGGTTCTTGCAAATGATCTCAGCATTATAACTGTGGTGTTAAAATTTCTTATATTATGATGTATGGTATGATAATGACAAAGTGTCACATCTCCTATTTTGAAATCCCATCACATGTTGGGGCATATGTTCAGGCTCAGCAAAAAAGGCATAGGAGGATGTAGTCTCCAGCAGGCAACAGGAACTATACAAATGATTGGAAAGAAATAGTAGAAAGGAGAAGCTTTAGAGAAGTTGTGTGGGGAATTACCCGAGATAGTACTGGAGTAAGAGCCGAGGGCAAGCAATTGCAAAAAATTTCTAACGCTATTTCTGCAACACAGGCTAAATCTTTGTAGTAGAAACTAACATGAGAGGGTAAGAATGAGAAATTTCAAAAACATTTTGGATTGAAATGCACTGAGATCTCCATGTGTTCTGCTAATTTAATAATGTTTGGCATCAAGTCACTTAAAAGAGCCCCAAATCTATTATATATTTGCAATCTGCCTTGTAGTTTTTGCAGTAATTGCACATCTGCTCTGAAACCCTTTTTAACTAATATGCACTTGGAAATGCTATACTACATTGAGTAGGTAGAAAGCAGAAAGCAAATAAATTATTCAGTAGTTTCAAAATGTCTTTATCCCTTTAAGCTTCTCCAGCTATAATATCCTTCCTTATATTACACTGAATTCTTGCATAAATATATGTAAATTTTTCAGTGTTCTATCTATGAAAGTATCATTGATTTATTCTTATAGCGTGCTTGGCACTGTGGGACATTAAAATATTGTGCAGGAGGTTATTTCCTGTGTCGGGTTTTCCTATGAGTTTTAGGGAATCTAGCATCCTGGCTTCTACTGCCTACATGCCTGAGCTGCCATTCCTCTGTCCCTAATCATTAGACATCCAAAAATATGTCTAAGATATCTCCTAGTTTATAGTACTGCACTTATGAGAATCCCTCCTCCTAAACGTAGGATTCCTGCCCTTGTAAACTTCAGTTGTTTGGGTCTGCAGAGTAAAACCTGAACAAATAGGTTCTGTGGAGTAAGGGTTTCCTAATAGCAGGAGAAGCTAGGCTGTTTTTAAAAGGGAGTATATTTAAAGATTGTTTTTCAGAAGTAAACTAGTTATTAGCAAAGAAGATAGCAGAAAATCTAGGTCAGAAACTAATTGTGCTCATGTTTTGCTGTTCTTGTTTTATTTCACAAAGCTGGGTTACAATGAGCAAACCAAGAAAAAGAAACGGAAATATAAGTGTGTACTACGTAACGGTAGCTCTGTGACTGCTTTCAAATCTCATCTTCACACAAGGCCTTTGAAGAGGCTTCCTTATCCCCGCTTATTCTCATTTAATAGTAGAGGAGAAATTATGCAACGTTTGCTATCTCTGTTATAAAGCACAATCTGCAAAAAACAGGGAGAAAATTGGATGTGGGAAGTAAAGTGATATTGGAATTGCCAATGATATTGAAGAGACAGGCATGTCCGTGTGTTTGGGGGAAAGTGGAAAACATTTGTGCAATTGCAGGTTCAGGCAGTCTTTACCTCCTTTTAGGTTGTGGAGTGCCATCTTCTTCTGACCTTTGATCAAAGGTCTTTTGTTGAAGTTGTAAGAATATTCAGCAGTTCTGCTTTGTTCCCTTGGGCAGGAACAAATCACACTCCCCAAAGTTCAGGGCATTTCATTCAAGTGTAGCTATAGGTAGACTTCTATTAAATGAGGAGATCCATATTTATGAGATAACTAAATATTCCACTTTTAAAGATGGAAGAAGTTCTCTTAGTGCAGATTAAAGATTCAGAGCAAGTGAAATGAAGTACTTTCTGAGAAAATATGGACAGAAAACTCTAGTCCAAATGTTTGCTTTCTGTGCCGCCCTCAGCAAGATCTGTATTTAATTCACTAGGTCTTGTGTGTGATAATTCTGAGTCTCCAAGGCTGGATGTTGGAACAAGCTCCTAGCACTTCTCCACTTCTTGAGAGTCTTATTAAAGCTGAGGGGGTTTGCCATCAGTTAGTGAGATCGCTGACACTTTAAAATCACCCAGGTTGGGAATATTTACATCACAGAAATAAGCAAATAAAGCCACTGCTTTTCCCACTCAGAATCAATTGCTAAATATTTATGAGCACACTGATGTTTAAAGAGTATAAAGTCACTTCAATATGGTCATTGGCATTTATTTGCGCTCCATGGATCTTAAATTTCTCAGGTTCATTTCAATGATTTAAAAGATTTGGCCATGTTATGATCACTAAAAGATCGTTTGCTTCCTAGCCATAAACTATTTTTGGTTGGGATAAACACTGAAACGACATTACTTATTTTGGGAGAGATATCTAATACAGAAAGTACTATTAATCGGTTTGTGGGTCATTAGCATTAAATCTTATTATTTTCATTTGTCCTCACTGTTTATTCTTATTGCTCTCCTCTGACAATGCAAATATTCTAATTGATTTAATTTTAATCCTTTTATACATGTTCTTGTGAAATGTGTCCTATTCTGTATACATGTATTAACTTACAGAAATGGTGTATCTTATTTTTTTAATAATTTTTGTACCAAGAACTGATTCTTTTTGTTTGTTGGCTGGCTTATCTTTCGGTTTTGGGGAACAAGGTCTCACTTCATAGTTGAGGCCAGCCTTGAACTCACTATGTAGCCCAGGCTGGCCTTGATTTCATGATTTCATGGCAATCCTCTTGTCCCAGCTGGGATTATAGTCATGTCTCACCATACTCAGCCAGAACTGATTTTAAGAATTTTTAATTTGACTCTGTAGTGATCAATTATTCCCTGGAAAAACTGCATTAGTCAACTTTCTCACCAGCCGTTCTTTTGTTTTTCACCAGCCATTCTTGAGCAATCCCAATTTCCACGTTCTTACCAACACTTAACAATTATATAGCTTTCTATTTCCAGCCTAACAGGTATAAAGTTATATCTCCTTTTTTCACATTTCTCTGATTACTAATGAGTTCCAGTATAGTTTCATATTCTTGATAGCCTTCTGGGTTTTCTCTTCCATAAATGGTGCACGAATGTATACCTGGCACACTTTTTCCCCCCATGGAATTCCCGTCTCTTTATTATACCTTTAGACATTAGCTTCTTGCCAACTTTACATCTCAAGTATTTTAAAGAAATAAATTAAGTACCTTTAATATCCATTCCCTAAAACTAGAAGCCCATAATTTTATAATTTGGAGGAATTCCATAACAAGAAAAAAAACTGTCTTCATTACCTTTCCTTCCACCCTCTCTCTTGGTTCTTTTGTCGTTCAAGCTTGATTCGATTATGCTGTGGTACCAAAAAGTCTCCAGATCTTTAAGGCTTAAAATCAGCTGCATGCCTGAGTGAGAAAAGAACATGTCCACAATGGAGAGATGTGCTTGCTGCAATAACACAAGCAGCTTACTAAATTAATCATTGTTGATTGCTAAGAAAAGGAAGAGACAATTCTGGAGGTGCTAGCACTGACAAATCATTGGCCTGGAATTAGCACATTTACCCAAAAACTCATTAGCCAGTAGTGATCTTATTTAAGGCCTTGCCCACTTCCAAAAGGGCCAGGAAGCACAATCCTGCCATTTCCAAAGAAAGTAGACAAATGCAAATAGTCAACAAAAATATCACTCATTTCTGCACCTCGAGCCACCACTCACTACTTGTCTCCCTATAAATAAAACATTCACCAGTTCTTAAGAAATATAACCCAAAAGTCACACCCAGTCATTTCATCAAACTCAAAGCACAGCACATCTGAGCGATAAATAGAATTCTTTACATCAGAAACAGATATTAGCATTTATTATCTGAAAACATATGAACAACAGCAACAAACTATTGACTTCTCACATACCGAATGTAGGTGGAAGGAGTAAAGAATAACTGAAATGAGCGTTCTTGATTAGATGGGAAGAACAGACCAGAGGGTCAATCCCACAGTCAGCCTTAGACCGAGGCTGGGGGATGGTTCCAACTAGGGTGCAGCACTACTTTCTGAGAGTGCCTTTCTGTCCCCTTGTTTTCTCGTGTCCTTATTTCACTCTGGGAGAGTGTTTTCTCTTCTCTGTTATCTTTTAGGCTACATCTCTGGAAAGCATTGATATTATGTCTTGATAGGAGTTGATAAACCTTTGTAGTCTGTGCCTCAGAGTCCAAGTATCATTTTAAGTTTCAAATTATCACCAAAGTTTGATCTAGTCTTATGGTTCTTTGGAGTTCAGTGGCAAATAAATGTATTTGGGTTATTATCTGTTTGAGTCTAATCGTCAGTATATGCCAAGAGGCAGGTACACAATTATTTTCACAATTGGGTTACTTTTAATTAGGTATACAGCTTGAGCTTACAGGGTTTTGGTGGGAGAATCACAACCTTTATCTCTGTTCCCTGAGCCAGTTTGACCTCTTGAAAGGACGTAGTGAGAGCTCAAATCTTAGTCAAATCCGTGCTCTGGTGTTACTTGACCATTTAGAAGTTTTAAGGTTTGGCCACCCCTGTGATGTCTCACTGTAAAGCTAAATTCTCCTTTTTGCTCCAAATCCTCCTCAGTTTTGTCTCTTACCAGGCAAGGATGAGAAGAAGTGTTATCCTATCCCTATAAGACCTAGACCTTCCTTGCTGTCCTCTCTCCCTTTCATTTTTATTTTCAAATCAACCAACTCTTTCCTAAATCACCATACTGATCTTCCATTTGTTGACAAATGTAGCTAATGTTAATTAATATTCTCTTTCTTCATGGATGCAAGTTTATCAAGCATATTTATTAGGTTATCTACCTTCTAAGGTATCACAAGTGGCAATTTTACCACGTTTCACAGCTCTATAACATGGAGTTCTGCCAGCCTAAAAAGTTTATTGTCTTGCCACCTAACTCATGGAGAATGCCAAACAATTAGTCACTGTGACACACCCATTTCTAAATATTTACATTTAGCTTTATCCAGGCCTCATCCAGGCCTTCTCCCCAGTATGGTGGTTAATGTGGCAGGTAACTGTAAAGTCTTCCTGGCTACTGAACTCTTTCTCTGTGTCACTGTGTTAGAAGAAGATAATTAAATTGTTTATTTTCTTTAAAAGGCAAATATTTCTAAATTAATTACCCCAAATTATGCAAATATAACCTAATGGAAGTAATATTCAATAAATATCAAAATAATCACTATTTAAAACTAGTAGACTGAAATCTCTTTTTCTTATCCTTTAGTAAATTCCTCATGACCTTCCTTTTTTCTAAACATTTTGAGACTAATATGAAAAGATGAGTAACTGGGTAATACCCATCTTGTGTCAAAACATGCTTGCAAAATCATAAATTTTTAAGGAATACATGGAGGTTGTTAAAAGTCTAGTTTTATGAGTTTTCTTTTTGAATGGACTTGCAAGAAATTCTTGATATTAATGTATTGGAGTATAGATTTTAGAGAATAAGAGAAATTAATAACGTTCTTACCCTGGAGTCCATTGGCGTGTGCAGTAGTCTTTCATAAAGCTTGAGGGGCCTGAAACCAGTCTGTGTTTAGAGTTTCCTAAGTAATAGGACTCCAGCAGCACTATAGGGGTTAGAAGGTGGGTGGAGTTAGTAAAGAAGCCTAAATAAGTGTGGTGGATTGACAACTGGTGATCAACTTATAACCCCGAGCTGAACTGAATCAGTGTGGTGCTGGGTGTGGGAAGACCACCTGGGGATGGTTTCCAGCAGCGTAAGAGGCAGAACTGGAGAAGACAGGCTGTTGGGAGCTGACAGAAGCTATTGGGAGCCTGTTGGAAGCTGTTGAGAAGCTGTAGGGAGCTGCTGGTTTTCTCGGAGGAGCTCGTCATGCTGGCTTCCCTGATGAACTCGGCTGCTCTCATCTTCAAAGGGATTCAGGACCTTACTGATGCTGAGAACGGCTTCAGTTCATTTCGGGGGAGCTCAGGTCTTCACTCTGAGCATTGCTCCTAGCTCTGTAGGGGGAGATGGTGCACTGCTCAGTCTCCTTGAGAAACTTGTCACATTGGCTTGCCTGATGGGTGGGAACTCAGCTGTTCTTATTATTGGAGGAGATCAGGACGTCACTGTTGCTGAGGATGGCTACGGTGCTTTTCAGGGGAGCTCTGGTTCTTATTTTGAGGGTCGCTTCCTGGCTCCAGTTCAGATCCCTCAATCTGCCAACACAGATCCTTCATCCCTCTAGCACAGACTTTCTAGCTTCCACCACTGACCTTTGGGCTTTCCCAGTGCAAGGCCTACATAAGACATTGTCATGGTCTCTTGGCCTGCAGTTGGACTTGTGGGGGATCACTGTTATGGGCTTTAGGTCTTCAGCTGGACTCATGCAGGAATTTGCTGTGGGATCCGGGCCCTCAGCTGGATTCTTTGGTCTTTAGTGTGTGGACAGATTTCCTGCACTGTTTTTGTGTATGATTCTTTGGGTGACTATTATAAACAGTATTATAAAATATGTGTCCTGTATCATATTGTTTCCCTTGCAAAAATTCCAAACCATAACAATAAGCTACAGACAGCCCACAGGTTATACTTAACTAACCACAGCAATCAGCCTGGCATTAGGAGATGCAAACTCCCTTCCTAAGAACTTGGCACAAGAGCACCATCTCCACAGAACTGCGGATGCAGAAAATTGGCAGCAGCAAAGGGAAATGTGGGGCAGTCACAGGTACTGCGTGTAGAGTGGGGTGTGCCAAACTTTCCTGTAAAGGGTCTGATTGCAAATACCTTAGGGTTTGCAGGTCATATATAGCCTCTGTTGCTCTAGCTCCTTCTCCTGCTTCTTATTCTCAACTCTTTGAAAATATAAAAGCTTTCTTAGTTCCTAGAGTCATATGAAATCAAGTTAGAATCCATATTTGGTCATGGGCTGCATTTTTTCCATGCCTGGATATTAGTCAGCTTTTCATTACTATAACATAATACTTGAGAAAATCAATGTATGAAAAGAAAAGTTTTATTTTGTCTCACAGTTTCAGAGTTTCTGAGTAACTATGTTGCTCTAGGTCTGTGCAGAAGCAGCACATTGTAGCAGAAGGACACAGCGGAGAAAACAATGCTCACCTCATGGCCGGGAGACAGTGTATGAGGACAAGGGGTTATGTGGTGGTATCCCCTGCAAGAGTGTAACCTAAAGACTTTCTGCCAGACCCCACTCATAAGGGTGTTGCCATCTTCCAATAGGGCTACCCTGGGCACCAATCATTTCACATATGGATGGGCCTTGTGGAGCACATTTGAGATCCAGTTTATAGCACCAGTATCATGGAATTCAGCCAGATCTCCACAGGAACATGGACACTGGGATACTGCAAGGGAGGCAAGGAGTAGCAGCAGAAAAAACCAATGCGATATAGGAAGAGTCCTTGCTGCCTAATACCTGTGCTAAAAGGGCAAATCCCTAAGCACTGGCAGTTACACAGAGGCACCTAGAAAAAAGTGCAGGTCCTGTCTCCCTTTTGCTGAATGGACGTGTTTTCTGAGCAACTCAAAGAAAAGATGAATAGAAACACTACAAAGGAAACTTTAAATGGAAATGCAATTAAATGATTTTGAACTAGGCTGGAAATCATTATTGACTTGGGTGCTTTTTCTGCTGTTAAGCAGAAGCGGGACTCCAGAGCTAAGATGAATTTGTTATGAAGGAAGTGTTTCCATTATGTTTTTTCCAATTTGGTTTTTAAATCTACACTTGGCTTAAAAATACACTTGGACAACCTCAGTGAATATTAGACGTGATAAACATATATCTTTCTGCCATTGTCACTGTGAGCTGCCAAGTGTGCACGGCGGCCAATACCGCTCTTACTGTGCGGATACAGTTTTCTTCTCTTTTCTTTCTGTGTGTATCCAAACCTCTAGAAAGAGATAAAGTTGTCTCGGAATCCCCAATTATTTTTGTAACCTCTTTTCACAAGACAGGGAAGATATATTTCTTAAGCAGTTATTTATTTGAGTAACTATTCAAGTTTTTTTTTTTTTTGGTTTGTTTGTGTTTTTTTGTGTGTATGTGTACTCACTTTGGCAGCACATGTATTACTCTAGGTTTTTCAAATTAGATACTTTTCAAACCAGTCCTGACAACACAAAACACATGGGCAAATAGTATCGAAGTTTGCTTGGATAGGGAGAAGTGAACACTAGGCTATGAGAAAAAAATTGGAAAAATTACATATAAATATTAAAAATATTCAAGTTTTTGCTGTTGTTGTTGTTATTTTATTTATTTATTTATTTAGCCTTTTTGAGACAGGGTCTCACTATGCAGCTCAGGCTGGCCTTGAGCTCACTTTGTAGCCCAGGCTGGTCTTGAATTCGCAATGATCCTCCTGCCTCAGCCTCCCGAGCGCTGGGAGTACAGCCATGCACCACCATGTCTGGCTATTGTTTTATTTTTAAGACAGGGTCTGGCTATATAGTTCAGGTTGTGCTCAAACATACTATGTAGTCCAGGCTGGCCTTGAACTTGTAGTGATTCTGCCTCAGACTTTTGAATGCTGGGACTACACATGCATGCCACCACGCCCAGTTTACATTCCAGTTTTAATAGCGCAAAATATATTATAAAATTCAATTATGAAAATAAATTTTAAAACCTTTACACTTGCCGTTTGTGATTTTCTTTGTTTCTTTTCTTTTTTTCTTCTTTTTTTTAACACTGGGGATCAGACTCAGCAACTTGCGCATGAATGTTTTTGGTTCTTGATATAAGAATCTGTGGGACAAAAATGACCTGAAATGTTCAACTAATCTCTATTAAGTGTTGTTGACTCTTTTAATGCCTTGTGAGTTACCTCCTTCTGCCCCTGCCAAGAAGTAGCAGCAATTATGCCCATCTTTGGGGCAGTTAAACTCTTCTAATTATAGCTCATGCTTAATAGTGCTGAGTAAAGGCCTCTTAGAGTTTTCAGAGGTCTAGACTGTGTGCCTCTGACTTCTGCAGCTCTTATTTTGAACGTATCATGAGAATTTTGGCTGGTGCATTTTCAGCCTCTTGCAGACACGTGTTAGAGAGAGTGGCCTGGAGTCTGAGTCAGGCTGGTGCCTATGGTATGCACTAGGGTGGACCACATGGAATGCCTAGGGCCAAGCAAGAATTCCTAGGACTCCCAAGGTTTGAATAAGGCTGTCAAGAGAGTGTGTGTACATCAACTTCATGATGGCTTTCTGCTTTTAATTCCAACGCAGCTCTTGCCCAGTTCTCTTTAGCCTTCATAGCACTGTAAACAATGGAATTAAAGAGCACTTGCACTTTGTCCCCTAGTCTAATGTTTAGCAAAATTATAGTCATGAGATGATGTGTGGGGTTTCAGAAAGACTTGCTCCACCTCAGAGATGAGTTGCTATTTTGGCCTTCTCTTCCGCTGAGAGACAGGTAAGGGTTCTTTCAACAAGTTCAAAGTAGCTGCACCAGCATTCTTCCCTGGTGGGTCCCCTGTCTATCCATTTACTCCTTGTTTGCCCAATCTTTGGAGTGTGGAATTTTACAGGTCAGGACAGCCACTCCAATTCTGGGAAGAAGTGAATTTCATGGATTTAGGAAGTCAGTAGTTAACATGTGGTTTCTCTGGGGACTGTCATTTCAAGGTTTCGAGTGGTTGTAACTCTCCAGTTCTGTTAAGAATCCCCTACTTTCTCATAGGATTTGGATTAATAATGACAGTGAAGTTTCTGAATAAAAGATAAAAGCCTTCATAAGTCATGAATAATTGCCCCGGTAAATATGTTAGGATGTCCTAGGTAGAAATTATGATACCTTCAACCACTTTCCTAGTCTGCATTATGCCATGGTGATTTTTACGGCCGCAATTCACCCAGAAACTAAACACACCATTACTGTTGCGTAAGCACCTATCAGCAACAGAGAGTTTTACAGAATTTCCCTACTCAACCAGTCTTACCATTCATACTTTCAGTGTTTCACTGTTAGTTTTTTTTTTTTTTTCTATACAGTGGAGAAATTTAAGGGTAAAGGAGGTACTAGGGAGTAATCAAAAAGTTGAAAATCTGGTGTGAGATCAAGAGCACCTGTTTGGTGCCTTCCAAAGCGGCCCTTTATGGTCTTCAGGGGAGTAAGAAAGCAGGCAGAACTGTGACCCAGATAAGTTAGGAAGGTTCAAAACTATCAAAAGCTCAGCTCTGCTGTCAAGAGAAAGCCCCGTTTGAGGCAGGTGTGGTGGCTGGACATCACTGGACTGTGGCTCTGAGCACATCCCGAACCAAAGCCTAGAAAGATGGCCTCTCTCAGCAAGAAAATCTTTTTTTTTTTTTTTAATTTTATTTTAAAGACAAAAGAATGGAGACATATGAACCAGAAAAGCATAAACAATACAGAAAATACAAAGTTATACAGAATATAGTAGGGAATTAGAACTGGATGTTGTATTACATAGTTATCTTCACATTAGTTAACACAAAAACATTAAAGGGAATACCAAATTATAGATAAGATAGTAGGGAA